>JBBPLZ010000325.1:0-13305 GCA_038090055.1 Hemileccinum hortonii | reverse complement strand
CTCTTGAGGAGTGGCGTCACTATCTCATCAGAAAAACTAACTTTGAAATCTGGACAGACCATGAAAATCTGGAATATTGGAAAAAGCAGCAAACCTTCTCTAGTCACCAAGCTTGCTGGCATGAGCTACTCCAAGAATTCAATTACATGCTCATTTACAAGCTTGGTAACACTAATGGCCACACCAATACATTCTCTTGATGACCAGATCATGGTGATGCCATTGAACACCTCAATGAAAATATCACTGTGTTCCCTTCTACTATCATTTGCACAGCTAACTTATCTATCCCTATCACGCTAACCTCCAAGGATGCCTGTGTCCCCACCAAAGGCTTGGATGCGACAGCTAGCTTCAACCTCTACTCCACTATAGATCTTGACATCCCTGCCCATAACCAATCCCTTATCCATAAAATTGATGTCATGGCCGGAGTCATTGACACCGATTATAGGGGAGAAATAGGTGTAATCCTCTTCAATCACTCTTTCTCTCCCTTCCACATATTTAACAGCAATCATATCACCCAACTAATCATTGAAAAAATAGAAAACCCTACACTCAAAGAAACAGAGACTCTAGATGAATCAGAATGTAATAATAAAGGCCTTGGTTCTATGAGAGTTCAAGCCATATCTTCTACTACTCTCACTTCAAATTTTGACACTAAATTATATTTCAAATCAGGCAAATTAGACATTGATGTGATCAACAAATACAAATATTATGCAGACAAAAAGCTTTTTAAAACTTCTAATGGCATTGTTTTTGTGCCCCCTTGCCTTCATAGCAAACTCATTTCACTTTTTCATGACTCTCCAGTGGCTGGCCACCCTGGCCACGACCGTACCATCTTCTCTCTTAGAAAATTCTATTGGTGGCCCAAAGCTGCTAAAGACATTGCTACATACATTGAACGCTGCCAGGTGTGCTCCCTCACGAAGGGATCATCAAAGCCACTGGCAGGAAAACTTATGCCTCTACCTGCTTCTTTCCATCCTTGGATAGACATTTCTGTGGACTTCATCACAGGTTTTCCCACCTCTAACAGGTACAACACTATTGGTGTCATTGTCAATCATTTCTCCAAATAAATTGTCCTTTCTTCCTATTTTAAAACTACTTCTTCATTGGACTTAGCCATTTTATTTAGAGATCATGTATGGTGTTCTCATGGACTCTCTTCCTCCATAGTGTTGGACTAAGGCCCTCAATTTGTCTCAGAGTTCACCAAGGAGTTGTGCAAGGTCTTGGGGATTTCCCAGAAACTCTTCACTATATATCATCCCCAGACCAATGGATAAATGGAGCATGTCAACTGTGAGAATCTTGCCTATCTTCAAGTGTATGTTGCAAAGAAGCAGGATTCATGGGCATCCCATCTCAAAATGGTGCAATTTATCCACAATGCCTCTCTCACCACTGCTACTAGCACTTCGCCCTTACTTGTCACATATAATTATCAACCCTGTCTCAGAGTTGAACCATCTTCTTCTACTACCCCTGGGGGGTCGTTTGCTAACACTATGAGCAAAGACTATGACAAAATCTTTGCCATACTACAGAAAACCCGGGATCAAATGTTCCACATACAAGAATCCAAACACTCAGATGCTCCCTCCTATTCTATCAGTGATCTCATGTGACTTTCCACCAAGCATCTCTCTTTGCCTTACCCTGTGCATAAATCAATTCAAAAGTTCATCAGCCCATATCGTATCATTGACCTCCTCTTGAATGCTGTCACCCTCTATTTGCCTTCTCATGTCTCTATCCATCCCACCATTAATATATCCTGCATAAAATCCTATAAAGCCCCACTGGCCAATCAACCTGTATTTAAACCAGATACTATAACCATGACTGAAGATCAGCACAGGGAATACAAGATAGATTACATATATCGCTGCCTCTCAGCTTCACTGCAGAAAACTCCAGTATCTCATCCACTGGAAAGGATGGGACAAGATAGACTGCACTTGGGAGCTGGCCATTAACTTAAAACACATGCAGGACACTATTGCTGATTTCCATCAGTCTTACCCTAATGTTCCCAGACCTATATACTCCATCTCCAAGACCAACTTCCTCTTCCTATAACAAATGCTCACCTCATGCAACCCCTATTTCCTTTATCTTATCTTATCTTCATGTTATCTTATCAGACAAAGTCTACACAATTGCATCTCAAAACATGATGTGAACTTGTCATTTTTCTCACTTCAAGGTCATGAGAACACATCATGTGACTTAATCCCATTCAGTATCACAGCCTTCATTTAATTTCTGTGCTATGCTCATCTCATGTTGGTGCTTCTATTCTGATGCCACACCTATCACACACCCTTTTAATGACACAGCATACTGAAACGCCTCATGTACCACAGCCTTTATCAAGGCAGTGTCTTATCTTCTTATCTTGCATTTCATGTATAGCTCATGACCCTAGATGGCTCATGATGACTCACACCCTTAGCCCAGAGCATAGGGTTATGCCATATTAGTATAGATTAGGTACAAATAGGTACAAACAACCATGTAGTATATAAACTCTTGAATCAGCATCAGAGAACTCCAGTCAAGTTCTCTTGGTTCTCCCCTAAAGAATCATTTGAGAATTTAAGAGCTCAACCTTCATTCTTTCCCTTCATTCTTTTGTCTCAGACCTTAGCTCAGATACACTTTACACTATCAAAAGTCTTTGGTTGTTTCAGGATCCATCCAAGTATGGTGTTATCAGCTTTGAAATTAGGGGAGATCATGATAGTGATATCAACCATTTAAAGGAAAAATTCTAGATTGGGAAAACCTTCATTAATGATAAGATCATTATAAAGATGAGAGACAAGGGGAAAAAGAGGAACATATCCATATCCAGAAGTGTGTTACTGATTGATGTATTTGTTCCACTGCCATATGTGAAATTTCCATTGTTTTTTGGGTAAGATCTGAGATCTTTCTATTTTGATCTTCCAATAGAGGTGCCATTCCTCTTTGGTAAAAGTCTCATCATTAGGTAATGATGGTTTATAGTGTAAAGGATCAAGGATAAGCAAAATGAAACTATCGAAATGAAACATGGGAAAGTAATGAGGATTTGGTATAATACAATCCTGTGCAATAAGGATTCATTCATATCTGTGAGAGATGTATGGCAATACAATCTCCTCTACACTATCAGCATAGGCATTAAGGTTTAAGAATGATTTGTATCATTCCTTTTTATCCAAATCTCTTTGATACACTGTTTCATATTTCATTTCTATAATCCAAGTGAGAGGAACAGAACAAGAAAGAAGAGAAGAAAAGTAAGAAGAACTAAGTAGAATTGCATAATCTGCATTTTCACTCTCCTTCTGATGCAGCAGCTCTTGTTCATTTTCAGTTAGCTTCTGCCATGTGTCTTAATACAACATTGAAAATGAGCTGCTCATCAGTTGAATCTGGTTGAACCAAGTTCAACAAGGATTTCATTCTATAGTGAAGTTCCTTTTGAACAGGATTAAGATTAAATAAACAGCAATGATAAAAATCAAAAAAGAAGTTCCATGAAATTGTATCCATACCATAGAAATGGTTATGCTTCTCCAAAGTCCAATTGATATTTCTCTCCATATTTGCATTTTTCATGGGATGCCAAACCTAATCTTGTTCTGAGATGTCAAATCCCTGACTGTGTACCCTCAGATTGACCATGTCCTCATATGTGTCAACTGGAAATGCCTGTCCTGCAGCTTCATAGATCTGTGCAAGTGTCTCATTGAAGTAGGTGAGTGTGTTGACAGTGTGAAAGGAACCTTGCATCCATTGATACTCTATCTCCTCTTTCTCATTCAAATCCAGATATTTAGTGTTTGTTTCAATCAGATGAAGAGAAAAAGGGAAGACTTGACATGGAGAGTGACTGAGGATTAATGGAAGTCCAATCATTGGTTGATAGGGATAGTACCAAGGACAGAGTACCTGGTTCTCTTGAATTCCTGAATGGATTTTGACCACCTGTGTCCGATTGAACTGCAGATGAAGGAGGGGAAGTTGGTACAGAGTCTGGAATAGGAGCCAATGAAGCCCAATATCAATGATCTCATCACATTGATGATTTGCTACACATCATACCTGCAGACCATCGCATTGAGCATGTTCGCAAGCTTGTGTGCCACTGACCCCAAAGGAATTGAATGTCTACTAACACATGGTATCTCCAGCAATCTTGCTGGGTTTCATGATGAGACATCAGCATATTCCTGAGGAACAGACTCTTCTTGTGCTCTTTCAAGATGTGGTGGACAAACTTGTAATCCACACCTCCTTCTTCTGCAGTATAGTATCAGTAAAGGAGATTGATCTCCTTGTTGGTTGGAAGTGGAGGAAGTGGTCCTTGCTCTAGGGGTCAGTCAAGGAGAGTAGATGTGTTGACCAGTATGTTTCATTGAAATGGCTGCACTTCCTCCCCTGCTGGAGGAGGAGAAAAAAGTTGAGGAAAAGTCAAAGACCAGAAGGAGTTGACCAAAGGAGATGAGGGGATTTCCAGATCTGATAAGACCATATGGTAGACCCTCTCCAGAATTGGAGGAAGAATGGCGCTGATGGGAATTGGGTAGACAAGATTGGACAATTGTAACATTTTCAAGCTGAGTGATGAGAGAATCAATGAAAAGTGGAAGTTGTATAGGCAATAGAGGAGGAGAAGAACAATTTGGAGCTTGTCTCAGTGCATATGGATTATTTGGCAGACTAGTGGGAATAGAGTGATAAGATGAATCAGATAACTGATCAAGTGATTCCAGTGATTGGCTACATGATATGCTTCATGCAATTGACATAAGATGTTTCTCTGATGGGCAGCACAGCAATATGCCCCATCTCTGAGAACTCTGATGATTAAGAATGGGTGATTCTTGTTACGATTCATCATGCTTAGTCATCCACTATGTCCTTTTCCACTTATTTTTTTCTTTTCATGATGATAGACATTCCACGGTAACCTGCAGGTTCACCTTTCTCACATTATCATCATATGCATTTATTTCTTTTGTCTCACGATGACCAGTACTCCACGGTAACCCCATTGGGTTCACCTTTCTTGCGCTGTCATCACTTGTACCATTGCTTCGGGTCTTGACTCACGTCGAGTCATACATTATCACACATGACTCATTCTGAGTCATGCTTCCTTTGCTTGGCATTATGAATTCTCTTGGCACTTACCAAGCGTGCCCTTTACCCTGATTACACAGCTTGGTCCGTGCATGCTCCTCTTAGGTATATAAACCCCCGCGTCACATACCTGTCCCTTAGCTTAGTTCTCCTTGGGAATATACCCTTAGTCCCTTGTCCTTGACCCTCTCGATGCATCAACTCTCATCTTTGCAATTGCGTCCTTGTTCTCCATATTAATTGGACTATCTTTGAACCACTCGATCTCGTCACTGGACAACCTCTCATCCAGGACTCGTTCTTCGACTCTAGATCGCTGAACACCCCGTCAGCATCGTCCCGACACTCCTCGCATCTACCCTTAGCCAACTAGGGGTTATCCAAGGCTATGCTCACTCCTACCCAGACCAAGTGTAACAATTCTGATGTTCAATTAAATCATCAGATGATTATTTAATGACATTCCACTCACCATGATGATGGACTTCATTTTGTTCAATAGCTCTGTTGCAAAGAGGGCAAGGAACTTCAAAAGGGACTCCAGGTGAGACTATATGTATATCCCTAACTGGGCAATGTTCTGTAGGAACAATCAAGAGTTCATTGATGTTGTGGGGATACAGTGACTCCAAAAAGTGTTACAATGTTTGATACTTTTGTAGTGTAGGTAAAATAACATTTGATAGTGTGGGAATTACACTTAGTTATAGTGGAAGCATGGGGGGTATAGACCCTTGGCTACCAAACAGTTCCTGGATCACATGATTTGGCCCAAGGGCTTGGAAGATATGAGTATTTTAAAGCAGACATGTTATTGTAACATTTTTTGTACTTTTGAGATGGACTAGGGTATTTGTACAAAATCAATACTTGGTATATCCTCCTTTGGCTCTAATCACCGCCTGAATCCTTCTAGGCATACTCTCAATCAACTTCTGATACTCCTCTACTGATATCTTCTTCCACTCCACTTAAATTCTCTTCCATAACTCCAAAATACTATTAGAAGGATGTTCATGCTCTGCAAGTCTTCTTTTGAGATAGCTCCAAGTGTGTTAATGGGATTAAGGTCTGGAGACTATGCAGACCAGACCATAGTCCTAAACTCCTGCTCCTCTAGCCATTCCTTGACCTTTTTGCGGGTGTGTTTTGGATCATTGTCTTGCTGGAAAATGGTATCAGGAGGATTGAGCCCATAATAGTTGAGGGTTTGCTAGAGCTCATTCTTCAAAATTTGGAGATAGATATCCCTATCCATCCTACTATCAATCTTGGTGGCAAATCCAACTCCCTGCCAAGTCATACAGCCCCACATCATCACAGAACCATCATCAAACTTTGTTGCAAGACAAATGTCTGCCGCACTGAACTCAACGAAAACGGCGTGCAATGAGAAAGACGAAAGAGGAAGCGACGAGGAGAGTTTCCTTTGCAAGGGAAGCTCACAAACAACTGGCAAGAGGAGAGGGGAGCGGTACTCAGGTAGTCTCAGCAGGGGACAGAGTCCAGTGCCAATAACGAAGTGAATAAGACTGGGGAGTCCAGTCGTCTACCTAGGGTTTATATACATGATGGTGGTTTAGGGCAGACGTGAGAGTATGGAACTATCCATCAGAAGGAGAAGCGTAGTGTGAGAGAAAACCCTAAGTGACATGTGAAAGTGAAAGTCTAGACCGGCGGTAATTAAAAGGAAGAAAAGAAGCTAGACATGAGGTAGTGACATCATAGGAGTCTAGGCTTCGAGTCTAGATCTAATCATGTGACACTATCCCACGGTCACGTGCTACTGGTCATGTGACTCCCAAAAGATAGGGGTTTAGGAATTACAAGTTTCGGTTGGGTCTGTCCCAATCCGGGAGGGAGGTTGGTTAGGACCATAACATTACCCCCCACTTTCTAAGACTCGTAATCGATTCGAGACGCATGAAAGTTCACATAAGATGGTCCGTAGTCCTTGAACAGATGGGTAAAGTCCGAAAACACCAGGTTTCGAATGGGGCGGGGTGCATTAGGGCGGGAAGAATGGAATTCAGCGATAGTGCCCTTGGCATGTGTCAGGTTTGCCACCGGTTCCCATGTTCTGTCTTCTTCACCCCAACCCTTCCAATGTACTAAATATTGTAGTCCGCGTCCTTTTACTCTAGAAGCCGCGATATAGTCCACTTCGTACTCCTCGTGTCTATCCTCCGTAACCGTGATTGGGTCTGGTCGTAAAGTAGGCTGGTTAGGGAGGGTATCTCGGTAGCGTTTGACACGCGAGATGTTAACTACGGGATGGATTTGAATGGAGGAGGGAAGTTTTAATTTAAGAGTGTTTGGATAAATGGCTTCTATAGTATAGGGTCCGATATATTTTTGTGTTAATTTTTTGGCGGTATATGGAAGGGTGAGGTTATCGGTTGACAACCAAACGCAATCACCGATCTGATATTCTGGAGCATCCGATCGAATTTTGTCCGCTGTTTTCTTCATTTGGTTCCGAGTTTCATATAATATTTGTTTGATTTCTTTGTGGGCCCTGCCGAATTCGACGCCGAAGCTACCCCCCACAGTCATACTAGAACCTTCGTGTCCCATGCGTGGTGCAAAGTTCTTTGTAATGGCAAAAGGAATTGTACTGGTTGCTGTGGTGAGGTTGTTGTTGTGCGCGAATTGGGCTATCTTCAGCCAATCGACCCATTTATCTTGGATTTTGGCAACGTAGGCGCGGAGATACTGTCCGATATCCCTGTTGGCCCGTTCGCTTTGCCCATCCGTTTGGGGGTGGTAAGCTGTGGAGATGCACTGTGTAATGCCCAGAATTTTACATAAGTCCTTTGAAAACTCGGAGGCGAATTGGGGTCCTCTGTCCGAAACAATAGAACTGGGAAGTCCATGGACACACCAAACATTGTCCCTAAATAGCGCTGCCAGATCACGAGACGAGATCTGTTTCTGGCAGGGCACGAGAACTAGTTCTTTAGAAAAGCGATCCACTATCGTACAAATAGAGTCAAACCCGTTTGAGGTGGGTAAACCTGTGATAAAGTCTACAGAAATATCCATCCAAGGGCGGGTGGGTATGGGTAACGGCACTAATTTTCCTGCTGGTGGCCTTGAGGAACCCTTTGTTTGGGCGCACACCTGGCAGTGATCTACGTAATTTTTAATGTCTTTAGTGGCTCCTGGCCACCAGTAATGTCTATGAACTGAGTACGCGGTTCTGGCATGGCCTGGGTGTCCAGCCATGGGAGAATCGTGATATAAAGTTAAAAGTTCGGTACGTAAGGTAGGGGGAACAAAAATGATGTTGTCTTTGTTTTTGTATATTTTTTCTGAGCTATAGTATTCATATTCATTGATTGCATCAACGTCCAATTTGGCCGATTCGGCTCTTAATTTATCGTAAAAATCTGATGATATGGATATGTTTTTTATCCCAGTGGATCCAAATCCATCGACCCCCCTGACTGTATCATCTAGGGAATCGACTTCTTTGACTGAGGGCATGGTGATTTTTTCGATGATAAGTTGCGCTATACGGTCGTGTTTGGCAACTGGGAAGTTTGTGTTAGAATAATTAAAAAGTAGGACCCCGAGAGGTCCTCGATAGTCCGCATCAATGACACCAGCCCCAACATCAATCATGTGTTTTGATGCTAACCCGCTTCTGGATGCTACACGACCGTAGTTACCAAGGGGAATTGCCAAGGATATGTCTGTTTTGACTAGTACTTTTCCATGTGCAGGTACTGTGGTATCTTCTGCACTGTATAAGTCAAATCCAGCTGCTAAATTTGAACCCTTGGTTGGCAATTTGCCGTTTTCTGAAAGTAATTTAACAGGTAAGTCAATACCCGAGGAAGAGATAAACAATGTTTGTGGGAGAACAGTAATGTTCTCGTTATGGTTTTCTATGGCGTCACCGTGGTCGGGACGCCTTGATAGTGCGTCGGCCCTGCCATTGCTGGTACCTGGTTTATAAATTAGGGTATAGTTAAATTCTTGCAGTAGTTCGTGCCAGCAGGCTTGTCTGCCTGACAACGTCTGTGGTTTTTTCCAATATTCGAGATTCTTGTGATCTGTCCAAATCTCGAAGTTAGTTCGTCCAATTAAATAATGGCGCCATTCTTCTAAAGCGCGTATAATGGCTAAAAGTTCTTTGTCGTAAATAGGGTAATTCCGCTCGGCGGATGAGAAAAAATGGGATAGGAAGGCGCAAGGCCTTCATTTACCGTCTGTACCTTTTACAGAGAGCACAGCTCCTGTAGCGATGTCCGAAGCATCGGTTTCCACTCTCATCTCTTTGTCGCTTTCTGGGTGCGCTAAGAGCGGAGCTTCCGTTATTTTCTTTTTTAAGGTTTCGAAGGCGAGATGTTGTGCCGGGCCCCATGACCAAGCGGTGTCTTTTTTGGTTAGGTTGTTCATGGGGTGCGCAATCTGTCCGAAACCGTCAATGAACCTTCTGTAATAGTTACATAACCCCAAAAAGGATTGGAGTTGTTTTAAACGAGTGGGGGCAGGCCAGTCCAGAATGGCCTGTACTTTTTTGGTTTGCATTTCTACTCCTTCTTTGGATACGGTTAATCCTAGGAAGTCTACTTTGTCAGCAGAAAAGACACATTTTTCTGGTTTCGCGTATAGGTCATTTTCGCGTAACCATTTTAATACTTCTTTTACAATGTCCTCATGTTCTACATGAGACTTACCTTTCGTAAAGATCATCATATCATCCAGATAGACGATCAGTACGGCATACATGTTGTTAAATATGTCGTTCATCATCTGTTGGAACGTAGGTGGAGAGTTAGTCATCCCAAAATACATCACAACAGGTTCGTAAGATCCAATAGGAGTGACGAAGGCTGCTTTCCATTCGTCACCCTCTTTTATATGTACGTTATTGTAACCCCATCTCAGATCTAGGGCTGTAAATAAATCTGCGCCTTTGAGCCTGTCGATCAGCGCGGGAATTAGAGGAGGAGGATAACTATTTTTTACCATCCCGTCATTTAGGTATCGATAGTCCATGACGAGACGTTTATCTCCTGTTTTCTTGGGAATAAAGAAAACCGGTGCTGTTTGGGGGGATTTAGACGGTCGAATGTATCCCTTTTTTAATTCCGAATCTATAAAGCCGCGGACTTCGTCCATTTCGGCGTCAGATAATGGAATAACTCTACCCTTTTTTGGTACGAAATCCTCTTTTAGATCGATGGCATGATCCCATGCCTTTCTTTCCGGCATGCGTTCGGATTCGTTTTTGGAAAATACGTCCAGGTAATCGTGGTACACCTGGGGGACCTTGTTTTTTATGTCTTCCTCAATTACTCGTAGTGAGGTAGGGACGTGTCGTGGGATTTGGCTTTCCCGAAGCTGGTTACAGTATGCTGTGCACCTGTTGAACAAGATTGTTTGGTTGACCCAGTCAACCGTGGGATTATGGCGGTAAAGCCAATCGTAACCTAGAATGATTCGGTGAGTTCCAAGAGTGCTAACCATCGCATCGATGGGCTCGGTGTGTCCTTGATACTCGATAAGGAAAGAAACGTAAAAATGAATTGGTCCGTGTGATGATGCGGAGCCGTCAGCGTTGTTTACGTGGAATGGTTGCGGGAGTTCATGGAGTGTTAATCCTTGAGTATCAACCCACTCCCTATCCACAAACGTTTGACAGGCTCCTGAGTCCAATAAAGCTTTGACAACGGCCTTTCTCCAGTCACCGTGTCGTTTGAACAGAATGGTACAGTACAAAGACATCTCACCCCCCAGGGACAATGTTCCTGGTGCCAGGGTTCTGACGTCCACCAATGAAAATGAAGGTTTGTGGGAGGATTTATATAAAGAGGAAATATTTTTTGTTTTTTCTTTTAGCATGGAATTAAGCACACTGTGTTTTACATCTGGTGCCACGCTCAAGTGAGATGCCATTTCGGATGAAATTGGAACATTTTTAAATAAGGCTTCTGAAATAGTACAAATGGGGAAAGAATCTTCATCGCACTCCGTTAGAGTGGGAAGATCTTGACAGGAAGAAGATGGTGATGGAAATGAACTATGTACATTGTTCAGTGATTCAACGTCGTCACTGTCCATGATCTCGTCGATGGAGAGAAGAGAAAAAGAATTATGAGAAAAAGAAGGGGAAGGAGGGGCCGTGGGAAAACCTCCCAGTTTCACACGGCTCGGCCTTTTCCCTTGTCCGAGGAGGAAAGTCCAGCGGCTGCTTTTTGCCGCAATTCTACTTCAAACCGATCCCTCCAGTAGGCCTTGGCTTCTTCATTCATCCACGGTTGTTTCCCTGAAACTTCCGCGATCCTTGTTGTTGGTGCTAAGGGCACCTCCCTTGATCCTTGCAGTTGTACTGCCGCTACAGTGACGTATTGGCCTATCTCTGGGTCGTAGAGTTGGCGCATGCCAGTGGTAGAGGGTTGGCGGCCCTGGGGACAGTTTCGTTTGATGTGGCCTGTTTGACCACATTGGAAGCACGTGCGAGTGTCGGGGCGAGATGGTTGGACTGTGCTAATGTCCATAGGAGCGCTGCGACCTGGTTGGGTTCCGACGGAGGTAAAACGAGGTGGTGCAGATGGAGCACCTCGAGTTTGGTAATACGGAACTTGGGGCCGATTGCCCTGGTTCCTTGCCTGGTTCTGTGAGAAAAAACGGGGAGCTCTTTGATCTGCGCGCATTGCATCTGGCTGCTCCCTGGCATTCGTTCGAAAGCCCTACCAGTGTTTCGATATGCTTTGACCCAGCCGTCATAGTTATCGGTGGCGTCTGTAACATTCATCTCACACCAGTTATAGATTCTGGGGTCGACGTTCCTTTTTAAGATCCGTTCGGACTCCTCCCATCCGAGGTTGGCTTCTCGGCATAGAGTATCGAACCATTCTAGGAAGGCGTCGATGGGCTTCCTGTTTTGTTTCCATGATAGCAGTTCGTTATATGCTTCGTCTACTAGTATCATGATCTGAAAGTGACCTTGTATGGTATTGGTCAGGACCTGCCAATTGGGCCACGCGTAGTCCCCTTTTTGGATACGAGAGTTGGCATCATCGGGGTCGATCATGTCGTCGGTCTCGTCTTCTTTATAATTTTCCAGGCGTTGTCTTGCCCAGTCGGCGGCTCTGCCAGTCATCCTCATAAGGACGGCGATTGTTTTTTGTTTGTCCCCTAGTTTTCCTGAGGACCATTGTTGTGTCTCGACCCAAAACGTGATTCGAGACCACCAATTCCTAAACTTCTTTCTATCTCCTTCCCAATCACCTGGTTTGGAGATTTTCTTATTATCGCGTGCGGTGTTAACCGCAGCGGTTGCGTTGGCCAATTGTTGTATAGCCAGGGCCATGGCTGCTTGTGCGTTTGCTAATGCGTCCATCCTTACTATCAGGTATCTTCCAATCTAATTCTGGGGATTTCTACAAGTAACGCGGATTTCGGCGAAGAACGGAACGAGGGCATAGGTAGTTAAAACGATCGTTCCTTGGGACGAAGTATTCCCCGTATCGTTGTCGATCGAGGCGGAGGAGATAAATGATGTGGGGATGAGGTGGTCGACATAGGAAATGACGGGGGGAAAGTTCTCGTATAGGGCGGATGATAGGTTCTCTAGGTAGAACGTGTCGGTGGTCTCTGATGTAACGTTGCGATCGTGGGTTTCCACCAGAGCGCATAAGGTAAGGTATAGTAGATGATGTGCTAATAGCCGTGTACGCCCCACAGTCTACCTCTTCGTTGTTACGAAGGATACGTTTTCTGGCTCAGCCTGCAAAGAGTCACCAATGCAGTCGCCCTTCACAAATCAGGCTCGACCCTGACGTGGCTAATCCCCAAAGAGGGACTCGAAGAAGATGTATGTAGTGCGAACGCAAGTCTACCCTTCTTAGGGGTTCCTCTAAAAGCGGCGAGGGGATATGAAAATGCAATCTTCGGCAATGGCCGGAACACTCCCTTGTCCCTGGGATCCAGGATTGCCTAACAGTCTTATTCAAGTGTTGCAAGACAAATGTTTGCCGCACTGAACTCAACGAAAACGGTGTGCAATGAGAAAGACGAAAGAGGAAGCGACAAGGAGAGTTTCCTTTGCAAGGGAAGCTCACAAACGACTGGCAAGAGGAGAGGGGAGCGGTACTCAGGTAGTCTCAGCAGGGGACAGAGTCCAGTGCCAAT
>JBBPLZ010000324.1:0-13307 GCA_038090055.1 Hemileccinum hortonii | reverse complement strand
GGCGATCTCGTGTGGCTATCCACCGAGCATCTCTCTCTTCCCTACCCTGCGCGTAAGTTAACTCAGAAATTCATCGGCCCTTATCATATCACCGCTCTCCTCCCTAATGCCGTCACCCTTCACCTTCCCTCCCACATCTCCATCCATCCCACCGTAAATATTTCCTGCGTAAAACCCTATAAAGCTCCGCTGGCCGGTCAACCCGTATTTAAACCTGACACCATCACCGTGACAGAAGATTGTCACAAAGAATACGAAATAGACTACATCGCCGCCTCCCATCTTCATCATGGGAAACTCCAATATCTCATCCACTGGAAGGGTTGGGATGAAATTGACCGCACTTGGGAGCCGGCCATTAATTTATTGCACGCGCAGGACATTATCGCCGATTTCCACCAGTCTCACCCAAACACACCCAGACCTATCCACTCCATCTCCGAGACCAACTTCCTCTCCCTCTTCCGTCCCTTTGGACCCTCCTATACCGAATTCACAAACTCGAGATTGGACCTCGAATCTAGTGAATGGGGGGTAATGTTATAGTTCGTGTCCACCTGTACGCTTTTTCACTTTTCATTACTTTACTATTCGCTCACATCTTATGATCCCTGAGCACCGTTTTACCCCTAATCCCTTTCCAAAGTCACGTGACCAGTGCACGTGACTGCGGGAACTATCACCTGACCTAGGGCCTAGACCATGACATCACTATGATGTCACACCTCATGGACAGCTTCTTTTTCTCACACTTATGCTTCTTTTCTTCTCCCGTGTTCCATGACCTTCCATCATGTTCTATCTCTCACACCTCCCCTAAAGTCACCAGTATCTATATAAACCCTACCTTAGTCTCCATAATTTCCCTAGTCCTGTTCATTTGTACTCCTCCCTTCCTCATAGGGACCTTGTCCATCTGAATACCACTCTTCTTCATCGCTGCCAGCCTTGTCCTCTATCAAGGGACTCGTCTATGTTGCACCTCATCACCATTATTCTTCCCGTACCGACTACTTGTATCGTATTCGCCGTACCGACTACTTGTATCGTATTCGCCGTATCGCTCATCTTCGATACTCGCCGTCACCGTCTACTCGTCTTCTACCAGCTCCTTCAGCCTGTGTTCTAGGCTATCGTCGCTTTTGTTGTTCAAGGCCGTCAACAAAAATGGCTGGGACCATACAAAATAACAAAAACACTTGGGAATGCAGTGGAACTGCGACTATCCAAATCTATGCGGATTCATCCAATAATAAATGTATCATGCATCAAACCGTACAAAGAACGGTTACCCAACCAACCAGTGACAAAACCAGGACCCTCTAATGTCATCAAAGAACAGGACGAAGAGTATGAGGTTGACCATATAATCAACTCCCACTGGAGGAGGAGGAGACTCGAATATCTCATCCACTGGAAAGGGTATGGGGACGATGAGAGGACATGGGAACCAATAGGCAACCTCACACATGCCAAAACAGCACAATTCAAATTCCACACTGCCCACCCAAACGCCCCTCGAAAATTGCATATGACTCAGGACATTTTTGATCATTTGTTTTCAACCATACCAGAAAACATCACGGAAGTGCGAGCCATTTTCGGTTCTATGGATTACTATGATCGTCTGGAAGCCAATCCTTAGAGAGGGGGTGGTGTAACAAACACTCACTTCATGCAACCCCTATTTCTTTTATCTTATCTTATCTTCATTTTATCTTATCAGACAAGAAGACCACATAGTCACATCTCCAGACATGATATGGACTTGTCACTTTTTCTCGCTTCAAGGTCATGTGAACATGTCATATGACTTAACCCCATTCGGTATCACAGCCTTCATTTAATTTCCATGCTATGCTCACCTCATGTTGGTGCTTCCATTCTGATGTCGCACCCATCACACACCTTTTTAATGACACAGCATCCTGAAATGCCTCATGTACCACAGCCTCTATCAAGGCAGTGTCTTATTTTCTTATCGGGCATTTCAGATGCAACCCATGACCCTAGATGACTCATAATGACTCACACCCTGAGTCCAGGGCACAAGGTTATGACATATTAGGATAGATTAGGTACAAATAGATACAAACACCCATGTAGTATATAAACCCATGAATCAGCGCCAAAGAACTCCAGTCAAGTTCTCTTGGTTCTCCCTCAAAGAATCATTTGAGAATTTAAGAGCTCAATCTTCACCTTTTCCTTCACCTTCTGTCTCAGACCTAAGCTTGGTTATGCTTCGCACTAGTCTTTAGTCTTTAGTTGTTTCACTTACCCCAGTCCAAAAGACAGTGCTACTCACTATGACTGGTGCCATGTGGATGACAGCAACTGACACGCTGGAGGCCCACGCTAACATCATGCTCATCACCCAGCATATACAAAACCTCTGTCACCATGCTACACTGCATCTCACCACCACACCACCTACCCACCCCCTCCATCCCCTAATCTGCCACACAACTGTTATAGTTCGAGTCCACACCATACACTTTTTCACTTTTTCCTTACTTTACACTTTGCTCATATCATGTGATCCCTGAGCACCATTTACCCCTAATCCCTTTCCAAAGTCACATGACCAGAGCATGTGACTGTGGGAAACATCACCTGACCTAAGGCCTAGACCATGACATCACTATGATGTCACGCCTTATGGACAGCTTCTGTCTCTCATATTCGTGCTTCTTTTCTTCCATGACATTCCTCTACGTTTCATGTCATTCTATATCCCACACCTGCTCTAAATTCCTCTCCCTCTATATAAACCCTACCTTAGTCTCCATAATTTCCCCAGTCCTGTTCATTTGTATTTCTCCCTTCCTCATAGAGACCTTGTACACTTGAATACCACTCTCCTCTTACTCACCAGCCTAGTCCTCTGCAAAGGGACCACTTTATGTTGCACCTCGTCACCGTCATCTTGCCAATTCCAACAACAAATATTGTCTTCGCCCCCTCTCTCGTCTACCATACTCATTGCCGTCGCCTGCTCGTCTTTTATCAACTCCTCCAGCCTGTTGCTTAGAGGTTGTCATCGTTGTTTGTTCAAGGCCGTTTGTTAATGGCCTTGAACAACAATAATCGACGAGCACCTAAACCACAGGTGCTAGGAGCTGGTAAAAGACGAGTAGACAATGACGGCGAGTGTCGAACACAAGCGACACAGTGAACACAATATGAGTAGTTGGGATCGGGAGTATGACGGTGACAAGGTGCAACATACAAGAGTCCCTTGACAGAGGACGAGGCTGGCAACGATGAAGAGGAGTGGTATTCAGATGGACAAGGTCCCTATGAGGAAGGGAGGAGTACAAGTGAACAGGACTGGGGAAATTACGGAGGCTAAGGTAGGGTTTATATAGGGCGAGATGACTTTAGGGCAAGCATGAAAGAGAGAAAGTGATGGAATGCGATAGAATGTGAAAGAAGAAAGTGATGGAACGCGATAGAATGTGAAAGAAGAAAGGAAGCATAAGCATGAGAGAGAGAAGCTGTCCATGAGGCGTGACATCATAATGACATCATGGTCTAGGCCCTAGGTCAGGTGATGTTTCTCACGGTCATGTGCATTGGTCACGTGACTTTGAAAAAGGATTAGGGGTAAAATGGTGCTCAGGGATCATAAGATATGAGTGAAGTGTAAGGTAAGGAAAAATGAAAAAGTGTACAGGTTGGACACGAACTATAACATTACCCCCCATTCACTAGATTTGAGGTCCAATCTCGAGTCTGTGAATTCGGTATAGGAGGGTCCAAAGGGTCGGAAGAGGGAGAGGAAGTTGGTCTCGGAGATAGAGCGGATAGGTCTGGGTGCGTTTGGGTGAGACCGATGGAAATCAGCAATAGCGTCCTGTGCGTGTTTTAAATTAACAGCCAGCTCCCAAGTACGGTCGACTTCATCCCAACCCTTCCAGTGGATGAGATATTGGAGTTTCCCGCGATGGAGATGAGAGGCGGCAATAAAGTCAATCTCGTATTCTTTGTGCCGGTCTTCGGTCACAGTGATGGCGTCGGGTTTAAATATGGGTTGACTGGCCAGCGGGGCTTTATAAGGTTTAATGCAGGAAATATTTACGGTGGGATGGATGGAGATGTGGAAGGGAAGGTGAAGGGTGACAGCATTAGGGAGGAGAGCAGTGATACGATAAGGGCTGATGAATTTCTGAGTTAACTTACACGCAGGGTAGGGAAGAGAAAGATGCTCGGTGGACAGCCATACAAGATCGCTGATTGAATAATTAGGAGCGGAGGAGCGTTTGGATTCTTGTACGTAGGACATCCGATCCCGGGTTTTCTGTAAAATGGCAAAAATCTCGTTGTGGTCCTTGCCCATAGTGTTAGTGAATGACCTCCCAGGGGTGGTAGAGGAAGAGGGTTCAACCCCAAGATGGGGCTGATAATTACGTGTAACAGAGAAGGGGGAAGTGCTGGTAGCGGTGGTAAGGGAGGCGTTGTGGACGAATTGCACCATTTTGAGATGGGCTGCCCATGAATCCTGCTTCTTTGCGATGTATGCTCGAAGATAGGCGGGAGTCTCGCGGTTGACGTGCTCTGTTTGTCCATCGGTCTGTGGGTGGTAGGCGGTGGAGAGTTTCTGTGAAATGCCCAAGACCTTGCACAACTCCTTTGTGAATTCCGAGATGAACTGAGGTCCTCAGTCCGACACTATGGAAGAGGGGAGTCCGTGAGAACACCATACGTGGTCTCTAAATAAGGAAACTAAGTCCAAGGAAGAAGTGGTTTTAAGACAGGGGAAAAGTACAATTTCTTTAGAGAAACGATCTACAACAACACCTATGGCATCATACCCGTTAGAGGTGGGAAAACCTGTGATGAAATCGATAGATATATCAATCCAAGGATGATGAGTGGTAGAAAGTGGCATAAGTTTTCCTGCTGGTGGCTTTGACGATCCCTTCGTGAGGGAGCACACTTGGCAGTGGTCTACATAGTTGGCAATGTCTTTAGCGGCTCCTGGCCACCAATAAAACTTTTTAAGAGAAAAGATGGTATGGTCGCAGCCAGGGTGACCAGACACTGGGGAATCATGGAAAAGAGAGATAAGTTCATTGCAAAGACAAGGGGGCATGAAAACGATGCCATTAGAAGATTTAAAAAGTTTTTCGTCTGCGTAATATTCATATTCGTTGATTGCGTCAACATCCATCTTGGCTGATTCAAAACATAATTTAGTATCAAAGTTTGGGGTGAGAGTAGTGGAAGAAATGGCTTGAACTCCCGTGGAGCCAAAACCTTATTGTTACATTGAGACTCTTCGAGAGTCTTGGTTTCTGTAAGTGTGGGATTGTCTATTTTTTTCAATAATTAGTTGGGTGATACGATTGCCATTAGATACGTGGAAAGGAGTGGATGAGTGATTGAAGAGAATTACACCAATTTCTCCCCTATAATCGGCATCAATGACTCCGGCCATGACATCAATTTTATGTTTGAAGGCGAGGCCTGAACATGGTGCAATTCTCCCATACGTGCCGATAAGGAGCTGAATCTTGACATGGGTGGGGATAAGTGATTGGTCGTGGGCGGGGATGTCAAGATCAGTTGTGGAATAAATGTCAAAGCCGGCTGCAGCGTCAGAGCCCTTGGTAGGGATGCATGTGTCCTTGGAGGTGAGTGTAATGGGGATAGTTAAATTGGTAACTCAGATAACAGTGGAAGGAAAGACGGTGATGTTCTCATTGAGGTTGTCAATGGCATCACCATGATTGGGGTGGCGGGAGAGAGCATCGGCACGGCCGTTGGTGGATCCAGGTTTATAGATAAGCATATAGTTGAATTCTTGTAATAACTCGTGCCAGCGAGCTTGTCGACCAGACAGGGTCTGAGGTTTTTTCCAATATTCGAGGTTTTTATGATCTGTCCAGATCTCGAAGTTAGTTTTCCCAATAAAATAGTGACGCCACTCCTCAAGAGCGCGTATGATAGCAAGGAGTTCCTTGTCGTAGATGGGATAATTTTTCTCCACAGGAGAAAGTGAGTGAGAAAGAAAGGCGCAAGGGCACCATAATTTATCCTCCCCCAGGACCGATAGAACAGCCCCGGTGGCAATGTCGCTAGCGTCTGTTTCAATGCGCATATCTTTAGATGAATCGGGAAAAGCGAAGAGAGGTGCGGTTGTGAATTGTTTTTTGAGTGTGTCGAACGCGGTTTGTTGGGCCTCTCCCCATACATATGTAACGCCCTTCTTGGTAAGATCGTTAAGAGGGCGGGTGATCTGTCCGAAACCATTAATAAAATGACAACAATAATTACATAGACCAAGGAAGGATTGAAGTTGTTTTAGTTTTGTGGAGGCCGGCCAGTTGAGGATTGCGTCAACCTTTTTGGATTGCATGCCAACCCTGTTTTTCGATATGGTCATGCCTAAGAAGTCAACTTCGTCAGCGTTAAATACACATTTTTCTGGTTTGGCATAGAGGTCGTTGTCACACAAGCGCTGCAACACCTCCATGATGACTTTTGAGTGGTCGTTGTCAGACTTTCCCTTTGTAAAAATGCACATGTCATCCAGATAGACGATGATGATGGCGTACATATCATTGAAAATGTCATTCATCATCTGTTGGAATGTTGGCGGAGAGTTAGTCATGCCAAAATACATAACAACGGGCTCGTAAGCCCCGAGTGGAGTAACGAAGGTGGCTTTCCATTCATCACCTTCTTTAATATGTACATTGTTATACCCCCATCGCAGATCAAGGCATGTAAATTTATCAGTGCCTTTAAGGCGATTGACGAGGGAGGAAATGAGAGGAAGGGGATAAGAATTTTTTACTATACCCTCGTTTAGATAACAATAATCCATAACAAGGCATTTTTCTCTGGTTTTCTTGGGAATAAAAAAGACAGGTGCGGTTTGAGGGGATTTAGAGGGCCGAATGTAGCCCTTTTCTTGTTCACTAGAAATAAAGTTATGGACTTCTTCTATTTCAACGTCAGAGAGAGGAATGACTTGTCCCTTTTTGGGAACGAAGTCAGGTTTGAGATCGATAGCGTGGTCCCAGGGTTTGCAGATGGGCATTCGCTTCGATTCTTGTTTACTGAATACGTCAAGGAATACGTGATATTGTTTGGGAACCTTTTTGGTGAGTCCCTCTTCAATAGAACAAATGTTGACATTCCAGATGTCTTTGATTAACTGTGGGGCGTTAGTAGCACAACAGTCACGAGTACAACGAGAGAAAAGAATGGTTTTGTCCTCCCAGTTGATGAGAGGATTGTGACAGCGAAACCAGTCGAAACCCAGAATGATATTATGGGTTCCAAGGGTTGCGACTAGCACGTCAATCCCCTTGGAATGACCTTGGAACGTTAGTATAATGGAGACGTAGTGAGTTATTTGTCCGTGTTTGGAAATAGTACCATTGGCGTTCGTGATGGCAATAGCGTTAGAAAGAGGAAGCATAGAGATACCATGGTTTTTTATCCATTTTTCGTCAACGAAGGTTTGAACGGCTCCAAAGTCGAGCAGAGCTTTGGTGGTGCATTCGTGCCATTCGTTGTTTTTCTGGAAAGAAACATTAGCCAAAATGTCGAATTCTCCTCCTTGAGAGGTAGAGGGTTTGACATGCGAAAACAAAGCGCAGGAGGATTTATAGATAGGAGACAAAGATATTTTTTCTTTTAACAAGGAATTAAGCACACCTTTTTTAGTGTCTGGTGCCGCACTCAAATGAGATGCCTTGTCAGACTGTGGAATGTAAGTAGAAGTAAAGTTCGATGCGTCATCAACTACATCATCGTCCATCTCCCCTTCAACATCAAGAACAGAAAAGCGATTAGGAGCAAGAGAAGGAGAAACAGAACAAGAAGAAAGTACATGCGAATTGTCTATAGCCGAGGGAATACCTCCCAGATTCACCCGACTTTCTCTTTTCCCAAGTTCTTAAGTCCATCGGCCGCCATCTGGCAGGCGTGAGCCTCAAAGAGATCGAAGTAATAGGCCTGGGCCTCTTTGGTCATCCACTGGGGATTTCCGGAACCTTGTTCGCCGGTGGAAGCAGAGGGAGTGGCGATCTCCCAATTTTGGGTGCGAGGGGGTGGATAAGAAGTACGACCCGTAAGTGGGTTAAACTGTGGTTGGCCCCGAGGACAGTGGGGTTTAGTGCAGTTGCGAGATATGTGGCCTACCTCACTGCAGTTGTAGCATGTGCACGTATCCTTTGTTGGTTGGATTGCACACATGTCCATTGGGACCTCTCAGCCCAGTTGCGTGCCCATCTCCATAAACTGGTTGGAGTGGGGTTGGAACTGATTTTACTGCAGATGCAATCGTTCCAGTCGCATCTGGTTGAAAATTTTGCCAATTGATATGGCGGTTTCTTGCCATTTCGACAGCATGTTGTCGATGGTGGGTGATCAAAGCAAGATTTGAGCATAGATTTGGTAATCAATGCCCTCCTTGTATAGACGCAGTGCTTGCTCTGCACTCAGGCCTGTGTCGGACCTAAGCAACTCAAATTGCTGAGTAAACGTTTCAATGGGCATGTTGCCCTGTTTCAACATTACCAGCTGGCGGTAACATTCTTCCGCAATCACGTCGATCCAGAAGTGTTCTTCAACCTCCCTTTTTAGTGCTAGCCAAGATGGCCAGACTGTGGCCTTGTCCGCGTCATCGAACTTGGCTTCTTCTCGGTTCATATACCCTTGTAAGGTTATCCGCGAGAAGTCGGACGCCTTACCCTCCATGCGCAGGAGGACCGTGACTGTAAACTGTTTATTTGTAAGCGTGGTCTGGCATTGGACCCACGCTGCGATCTTGGTCCACCAACTGTGGAAGGTGGTTCGGTTGCCGTCCCAAGAGCCTGGGTTGGCGAAGGCTTTATAAGAGGTGGGGATGGGAGCGGGAGCGGGAGTGGCAGCGGCGAGGTATTGTTGTTGCAGCTGGGATTGCTGCTGGATTATCCCAGCTAGGAACTGGAATTGGTTGAGCACATCTTGCCATGCAACGGGATCTGGTCCAGCCATCCTTACTGTGCTTTATCTTCCAAAAGCACTCTGGGGATTAAATGAATGGAAAGTGTTGGCGATGAAGTACAGTGTGGGGGCGGAGTACGGAAAAGTTGGGGTGATCAATGTCCCAACTGGGGTCGTATTTGGAACGGAGGTAGCGAGGGTCCTGCTGGTAGACTCGGTGGAGACGATGGCGATGGGGAGCAATTTGAAGATGAGCTTGTTCGAGAGCAACGGGGTCCCAGTCGTTGTTGAGGTCAAAATTCAGAGGTACGCCGAAATTATCTACGGCAGCAGGGGCGGGGATGACGACGTTGAGTTGGTAAAAAGCAAGGGCAGCGACTTGTCTGCAACGTTCGTAACGGTCAATATGCGAGGACCGTGGCATACAGCGAGGAGGAAGCAGGACTAAGCATTGTCAGGCTTCAGGGAGTCCTGTTCAAGTGTTAACGGCCTTGAACAACAATAATCGACAAGCACCTAAACCACAGGTGCTGGGAGCTGGTAAAAGACGAGTAGACAACGATGGCGAGTGTCGAACACGAGCAACACAGCGAACACAATACAAGTAGTTGGGATCAGGAGTATGACGGTGACGAGGTGCAACATACGAGAGTCCCTTGACAGAGGACGAGGCTGGTGACAATGAAGAGGAGTGGTATTCAGATGGACAAGGTCCCTATGAGGAAGGGAGGAGTACAAGTGAACAGGACTGGGGAAATTATGGAGGCTAAGGTAGGGTTTATATAGGGCAAGACGACTTTAGGGCAAGCGTGAAAGAGAGAAAGTGATGGAATGCGATAGAATGTGAAAGAAGAAAGGAAGCATAAGCGTGAGAGAGAAAAGCTGTCCATGAGGTGTGACATCATAATGACATCATGGTCTAGGCCCTAGGTCAGGTGATGTTTCTCACAGTCACGTGCATTGGTCACATGACTTTGAAAAGGGATTAGGGGTAAAATGGTGCTCAGGGATCATAAGATATGAGCGAAGTGTAAGGTAAGGAAAAATGAAAAAGCATACAGGTTGGACATGAACTATAACACCATTAACAACAACCAAATGCCTTGTTCGACACCACCAATCATCCTTGCACCTATTCATACATGCATACAATATCGATCCAGCTATCATAGAAACTGCCACTCCATCCTGAAAAAACTCTGTGACCACACAACCATTCACCACCTCCATCACCCCACCAAAGAAGATGTGAAAATGCAGCCCAACAGAATAACAGTAGGGACACGCATCTACTTGGACAAATCTGTGCTGGATGGTAAAGTCAGCACTGCAACAGTTCTTTACAACCAGAACTGATCACCACATATACTAAAATACCATCTAGGAACTACAGACGATCACACTGTCTATGAGGCTGAAGCAGTTGGCCTCATCCTGGCCATGCAACTGATCATATTGGAGTCTGATCTAGACTTCCCAGTACACATATTCACAGACAATCAGGCAATTATAAAATCTGGTGACCTCTTCTCAATGAAACCAGGTCACTACCTGATCGATGAATTTGCTAGGATAATCACCAAAATCTAGAGGGATTACAGCCAAGGAAAAAAAGATATCACCCTATGCTAGATCACTAGCCACAAGGGAAATGAGGGCAATGAAAGAGTGGACGAAAAAGCAAAAAAGGCTGCAAGAGACAGGGGGGAAATCAGCACCTATATCAGACTGCTGGTATACCTTCGCACATGCCCTCTCCCCAAGAGCATATTGGTTTAACCACAGTCACAATGCAACCACAAGAAAGAATGCTGGTGGCATGAATGGGCACACTCCCACCATTACAACCAAACCAACAGAACAGACCCAGAACTACTCTCTGGCTCATTCCCCACATTGACAACTGGCCTATCCAAACGCCATGCACAACTACTCATCTGGATATGCATGCATCACTGTCTGCTCAATGCCCACCTTTACTACATTGGAAAAGCCCAATTCCTGGACTGCCAATTTTGTCCAGGAGAACCCAAAACTGTGGCTTATCTGATCCTACACTGTCCATGCTATGCTCAGGAACAGCACATTCTCATAAACACCTCAGGTGTAGGGCCCATGACCTCCCATTCCTCCTTACCAACCACACCGCAACTGAGCACCTACTTCACTTCTTCAACTCCACCAAATGTTTTGCCACCACACAGCACCTGGCTTTACCACCACCCACCTCGACTACCACTGCCCACTAATTACAACCTACCATGGAAGGGGCTTGCCCCTTGGACAATGAAGAAGACAAGTCGGGGAAAGGGACTAGATACCATCTCCCTTCCTACTTATTTTTCTTATCACACCCTTATTCTTTTCTGTGCCTAGCCCTTCTTTCTCAGCTCACATATGTTTCTGACCACATCACATCAGCATCTTCACATCTTATCAGAGATCACTCAAGACACCACTAATTCAGAAGATCTGCATGCCTAAAATCAGCCAGTGGGAATAGTGGGACCAAAAGGGGACACTATGATCCACCTCTTGGGGCATTTATGAGACCAGAGACATGGAAGGGGGCACAGGTGCCTCCACAAGTACCTGGTTTCTGTATTATCCTACATAGGGTACAGCACCCTAACAAGACATTAATTGGAAAAAAAAAAAAAAAAAAAACTCAATCATGAGGCCAAGTTCAAATCCAACACCAGCATAAAATCTCTACTCCATCAACTGGTGCTGTTGTCAGCCTTGAACTACTTAACGACAAGAGCCTCAAACAACAGGCTTGAGGAGTTGATAAAATATGAGAAGATGGTGGCAACAAGTGTGGTAGACGAGGGATACAGCAAAGACAATGTTTGTGGCGGGAATGGGAACAACGACAGTAATGAGGTGTAGCATAAGAGTGGTCCCTTGACAAAGGACTAGGCTGGCAATGAGAGGGAAGAGTGGTATTCAAGTGTACAAGGATCCTAGGAGGAAGGGAGGAATACAAGTGAACAGGACTGGGGAAATTATGGAGAGGTAGGTAGGGTTTATATAGGTAGAGACGACTTTAGGGCAAACATGAGAGATGGGATGTGATGGAACATGATGGAAGGTCATAGAATAAAGGAAGTGTGAATGTGAGAGAAAGAAGTTGTCCATGAGGCATGACATCATAATGATGTCATGGTCTAGGCCCCAGGTCAGGTGACGTTTCATGCGGTCACATGCATTGGTCACATGACTTTGAAAAGAGAACTAATGGTAAACAGTGCTCAAGGATCGTAGGATATGAGTGAAGTGTAGAGTAAGGAAAAAATGAAAAGCGTACGATGTTGGACATGAACTATAACAGGTGCAAGCAAAATAAAGGTGGAAGCAAAATAAAGGTGGAAAGCACATTGAGTTTCATGCTCATTCATACATGATTCATCCTATTAACACCACTAACAGGAGTCTAAAAGGCATTCTACAGCTCTCAAAGCAGGAAATGCTGGTGAGGCATCTTTTGCCACTGAGGATAATGTCAACAAAGGGTAGCCCACTTGCCCACCCCTCCCTCTGCAATTGTCATCCAAGATCCCTTTTCATCTTTCGAGATTCAACAAATGTTACTGCTGTCTTTGCTTTTTGATGTTTTTATTTGATCCTTGCCATGTCATTCTTTCATGCCAATTTCAGTTCCCTTTCTACATCTTGCAGCTTGCTTTTCACTGTGATACCCTCCTCTTGTCCATCCACTTTCATGTATCCATTATTTTGGCCAGATATATTCATGATCCATCACATCCTGTATTGTATAATATTCATGCAATCAAAATCATCCAAATGGGGATCATACATCCTTAGACTCTGCTAGGGACCATTGGCAATAAGTATAGGATAGGACTAGTAGAGTCTGCTTCAAGTGGAACAAACAACTTCACACATTTCAATAGTTGTTTTCTCAAGTCTACAAGTGATCATGAAAATCTATCATGTACACCTCTACCAATCTCTTTATCAGTTTTGGTTTCATCACAAAAAGTTTTTCTTTCAGTGGCCAAAGGGAATGCCTCAAAGACTCAGAGACCAATCACAGATGATTCACTGGAGCTGAAACAACCAAAGACTAAAGACTAGCGCGAAGCTTAGCCAAGCTGAGGTCTGAATCAAAAGATAAAGGGAAAGGTGGAAAGTTGAGCTCTTAAATCCTCAAATGATTCTTTGGGGGAGAACCAAGAGAACTTGACTGGAGTTCTCTGGCGCTGATTCATGGGTTTATATACTACATGGGTGTTTGTACTTATTTGTACCTAATCTATCCTAATATGTCATATCCCTGTGCCCTGGGCTAAGGGTAGGAGTCATTATGAGTCATCTAGGGTCATGGGTTGCATCTG
>JBBPLZ010000323.1:0-13322 GCA_038090055.1 Hemileccinum hortonii | reverse complement strand
ACTATCTCCATGATTAACGAATTGGAGGATCTGAGTTTGTTCTTGGCTCAGAAAGACACGCGTTGGCTGGGTTGGCAAGATGGGTTTAGTCTCGACGGCTGATCCAGTAATTGAGGACGTGCGGGTAATAGTCGTGAAGTTGGATGAACGGGTATATACGTCTTTCTCCCAACTGGGAGGCAAAACTCGTTTCTTCGCAATCGGCTCATCAGCAGATGTTGAAAGGGGGCGTTTGCTGCCGCTGGCTATATCTGCTGTGGTAATGTTGGCGTAGCTTTGCAAGGGGGGTATTAGAAAAGGGCCAGTTTGCCCTCGCCCATCGAGACCAGTTTGAATGTCCCTCATACGCTGCGCTCGGGCATCAAGAGCTTTCTGAGAAACATCTGAATCGGTTTTCGAGCTCGTGGACCAGTCTCGCTGGACGCTTCGAAGCCCCGAAAGCGCGGTCTTGGGTCCAGACATCACTAGCGGTCGATGGTGGTGGGTGTAAGTCGGCAGCGACGCGACCTTGCATTTGTTGGCGCGTTCCTCAACCGTGACGCGGTCACATGATATCCTTTGCATCCAAAAAGTCACACCAAAAGTTCCAAAACACAGAATAGTTCAAGTGCAACGTTACTGTTTGTAGGACAGGACAAAACCATGTCAGATTCGCTAGAGTATAAAATCTGCACTTCTCGGCTGCCCATTTCCACGTCATCGAACGTGGAAACGACATTCAATATTGGCCTTTCACCAGAACCGGTTCAGCGTGGAGACAAAACTTCACTGCCCGGGCAGAAACAAGCCGTAGACTGTTCAAGCTAGAGGAACGCAAAGGTTTATATACCTGTGCACCAAACATACGCAAACATGTCTCTCCTGTTAATGAATTGCCACAATCGCGTTCGTTCGTTCCAATGTCCAACCTGAAGACGGTTATTGAGCGTCTCAAAAGCGATAAAGTAAAGGAGCGCCAGGAGGGAATTGCCTTGCTTCGCTCCACGTTTGCTCGTGAGGATGCGGTATACAGCATCGAAGACGGCCGCGGTTGGCTGGTCCTCTACCAAGCCTTGTTCACGACCGTCAAGATCGAAAAGGTTGACGCCGTCAAGAGGACTGCAAGGCCAGGAGCAGCTGGCACAGCTGCACAGCGCAGGCTCACGGAAGCCGCAGCCGCCGTACGCTGGCTTGTCGAGAGAAGTGTCCATTGTCTCAGCAAAAAAGCGCTAACACCTCTCCTCGATCATCTTACTCAAATGCTCGTCCATCGTAGTCAGTTATTCACTCCTGTTGCTCTGGATTACCTCAAAACAATCAAGGTCCTGCTCGCCTGGACCCCTCACATGGACCATCTCAACGTGGATGTCTGGCTCAAACTCGTCGAAATCAGCTTCAATATCATTCTGGATGATCCCATAGAAGACGACCTCGTACAGACGAAGGACCAAGTCACGAACTCTGTCTCCGCCGATGACTTGATGTACCAAAGTGACTCACCATCGGAGGATGGTAACCTTCCATCCACCAATCGATCTACTTTGGCGCGGAAAAGACCACTTAGGGAGCACGGTTCCACACCTGTGCCAGGAGCAACTGCAGACGACCTCTCTGATCGCCGTGCACCTCACCATTCTGTGTCGCTCGAGCAGATTGAATGTGCGTCTCTCTTGGCCCTCTTATTCCGTCACTCTACAGCACCATTCCTGGCCGAGGTGGAGAGACCGGACCCCGGTGATCCAAACAACTTCCCTAAGAATTCCATCTCAGTCCCTATCGCACCGTCACTATTCTGGCGTATGAAACGTTTCTTGGCGCGTTATCCCACAGACACCTCGCTACACCACGACTACCTTCTGGCATTACAGCCATTCCTCTGTCACGCTGCCCTTAACCGCAAAAAGGAGGTTGATGATCTCGCCTGCAGCGCCTGGGATTCGCTAGTGGGATTATGGGGAACCAAGAATAAGCGGATCAAGGAAAGCTTAGTGGGTATCCTCAAGACTCTATTCCCCTTCCTGACGGCAGCTCGTGATGCGCCAAATCATGGTTGGGTGGACGGTGTTCAGAAGCTCTGGACCCTTCTCATCGGTGAAGCGGACAGTCGGTGGGGCATCGAACCTCTTTCGATCGATTCGCTTAGGCTGCAAGTGAACGCTGATGGGACCGATGAGCGAGATATATTCGTCGCCCAGACTTTCCGAGCTGGATGGAACTTCGATGCGAGCCAAGCATTAGCATGGGCGTTGCTAGAGTTGCAGGCTGATTGCGCCGAGAAGGTAATGTATCTATTTCCTCGTCAAGAAACGTGACTGAATATGATACATCCAGTTATTTGAACACTCCGAGTCCGTGCATACAGGCACCCCTGAGGGAAGTACCTTGAAGGGGAAGCGGACCAAACGAGAAGATCCTATATCAGATCTTCTCTATTCCTTACGAGTTACACCCACGATGGGCGTCAGGGTCTATCAACTGCAAATTCTACTTTTCTTCGTCGACCGACACTGGTATCGACTCCACGACGCTCTCCAGAACGACGTAATCGCTACTGTGCTACAATTCGTGTCGGTAGATGAGGTACCCATCCAGTCATGGGCATTTCTTTGCCTAGCAGCCATAGCTCACTGTGATGGTTCGCAACCATCTTCAGTCTCTCCTCCCGATGACATCATCATGGTGAATGCCTGTCTGCGCGGGCCTGCCACTTGGGATCCCATATGGACACATGCCATGCGTCGTGCAAACGTCCCAGTAGTATGCCGGGCGGCGTGCCACGTTGCGCATACTCTTGTGGGTTATTCCAGGCATCTTCTCACACCTCAGCGCGTCCTTGCGGAAATTGAGTCACTTGCCAAGGACCTGGATCTCCAGGGACCAAGCTTTCCCTACGATGCCGTTTGTTTGTTCCTCGCTCAATGCCTGAGGGTGGCCAGCCAAGACGTCAGACTATACCGCATGCAACTGGAGGAGAAGGTGTTGAGCTGGCTTCTCGACAACTGGCGTGTTGGTACATCAGCAAAAGAAGTTAGCGGTCGATCTCGTATGCCGCCACACACCATCAGCGATTTTCTTGATCTTCTGGAGAGTGTGTGCGGGTGTTCACGACGCAGTGATCC
Source organism: Hemileccinum hortonii (assembly GCA_038090055.1). Taxonomy (NCBI): domain Eukaryota; kingdom Fungi; phylum Basidiomycota; class Agaricomycetes; order Boletales; family Boletaceae; genus Hemileccinum; species Hemileccinum hortonii. Next base: position 10,224 of record JBBPLZ010000323.1, on the reverse strand, counting down.
GGTCTGCCGCATAGTACTTCCAGACTGCGACATCGTAAATGTCATGGAGGAGCAACATCAAACGAGGATCATCCGGGATTACGTGCTGCATGCAAGGCTTCCCGTTCTCTGTCGACACGGAAACCCATCGGCAGATACAAGTATTGCCCAAGAGACCCAGGTACAAGCGACCAGAGTGGATCAGGACTTCGCACCTCCCAGAGGTCGCGAGAGAAGAATTTCTGGATTTCTAATCAAGGCTATGGAATCCCTAACATCTGAATGGGAGCTGGCAAAAGACATCAAGATGCATCCCACCGCAGAGAAAGTCCGGCAATCTCTCGATGCAGCTATTACCGCCCTTATGTTCGAATCCGTTCTTTCCCTGAATGGAACGCACAGCAATAGGCGAGCCATCCAATCAGCCGGAAAGGTTGTTGTTGTTCTTGCTCCTTTCATAACAGACGCCAAGTGGACACCAGAGGAGAGACTCTTGATTCTAAGGGCTTTGGAGCCTCTGGTCGCCGATGGAGATCCAGATGATACCGATGAGGGATGGACGGCGTTGATTGGACCTGGCCCAGAGTCCGGAATCAAAGCCCATGTCCTTCGAAGCCTCCAGACACGTATCTCGAGCCAAGTTCGTTCTCATGGTCAGCGTCGGCGTCTGCAGCTTCTTCTTTGGGAAAATGCGGATGTGCGTATTTTTCTTCTGCATTTTCTTCTTTTTGTGCGCTGTTTACTCATGTTGCACTGTCCTTCGTCAGGTTCAGAATGCCTTTGGCGCGATTGCCAAGAAACTGAGACAATTGCTGAGCAGCCTCACCGATCAGTCGATTGATAGGCAAGATTTCGGTGCAGTGGAAAATGACGGATTTGGTCCGATCAGAACCACTCAAAGTATCACACCCCAAGAACATGCGTCGCCGGTGCCTCTTGCAACGCGCAACTTAGTGGAGACATGTGTCGTTTTCCTTGCTTCAATTCCTGTCTTGCAATGTCCGACTAGCCAAACACCACGCGACAAGGAGCTCATCAAATTGGTGGTGGAGTGTCCCGAGGAAAAGCTTCTACTGCTTGGCCCCCCCCTTCTCACTGTCGTGCGTAGGAAACTTCTCACTCTCAGCCCTGATGTCCTGGACAACTTATTGGTTAAATGTGCCGATCTCCTTCGGAGATACTCTCACGCTATCAACGATCAATTCCATTTCCTGGTAGTCGACTTGCTGAAATCATCTTTGCATATATGGATAGAAAAAGATGCCATTACACCCCCCATCGGTGAACACGTGCAGGTTCTGTGTGGATGGATATCCAACATGATGGAGATGGCGGAGACAAAGAAGAAACCGACTTTTTGGAGGATACGTGATTTGGTCGCTCGCTTTTTGGCAAGATATCTCGCCAAAGATCCATCGCAGTCATTCTGGCCTGTTGACTATCACGATACCGAAGTTAAGCGTCCTCTAGGCACCTTGTTGGCGTTAAACCTCGACGAGGATATTCGTGTTCGATTCCGTGCGGCAGTGTTTAATGCGTGTTTATTTGCTGTCGATCACGACGAACTCATACAAGAGTACGAGAGTCTGGACGGGTTCTATCAATTGGTTCATGATTCATTACCCAGGGATCTTGCACAGTACGACTTTCGCCTCTTAACCATTGTTAAGCTGACCACGTTTGTCAGGTACGAGTGCATGCTTACCAGGACGCTCTGCTTGGGGAACATCATGATTGCCAGCTCATATGTAAGACGAGGACCTTACTGGCACCTTCTGGAAGCAGCCTTTCATAGCCCGCTGTATTCTCGCCATATCCAGGTGGTGTTGCACGGAGTTTCTGAACGCCTCGGACTATCCAAACCCAGTGAACTCTTTGAGGCTTACGCTTCCCAAATCGCGTTATCGATTCGACAGAATTTACTCGACGTCTTGCGACTTCCACCGAATTTACTCGGTTATGCAAACAGAAGAGAATGCGCGGAGGCTGCATTTCGTTTATTTACACCCGCGAACCTAATGAAAGGAGGGGGAAGCCAAGAAGCGATTGCATACGGTCAACAGTTATTTGTAAACCACTGTTCTGCCGCCCAGAAGACTATCGCGGACGGTCTTCGAGCCTGCATTGGAGACCTCATTGGGTTGCAGCTCGTTTCACTCGTTGATACGACCCACGTTAGCGATTCCACACTCGTGACTCGCCTCGAGGAACTTTTTCGGTCCGAAGGTATCGATCTTCGGCCCCTCGGAGGTTTCATGCAGTGTGTACGCCAAAACGCAGCGAGCATTGCAGCTTCGGTCATCCGCTCCTTTGGCGATCAAGATTTTTCAGATGATGGCACGATCGTCGAGGATTTGCATGCTCATGGTTTGCGGGAAGCTGCCCGAACATTCATGTCGTTGAATAAATACCGCCGCCTGAACGACTTCAGGTTCCACCCCCCCAACTTACCTCGCTTCGGCACCAGCACCATCTTGCGGTCGCTGCGGTGGTGCACTTCGGTGACGGTCTCGGAACATGTCACTGCTATCTCGTACCATGTCCTTCATCAGATTTTCGCGGAGTTACATTCCACACCATTTGTCAACGAGCAACTGCGCTTGCTGAACGGTATCAGTCTTTTGGTCGCTGTCCTGAGCGAAAAGTTCAAAGATCCTACCCTGCTCCATACCTTCATCCAGAAGTCATCCTCGTTGCTAGCGCAGGCAGACCTCACTAGGGCTGCACAATCATATCTGGAGTGGGGCTTTTCCGTCTATCAAACGGAGGTCCAACTTGACCAGCGTTTTCCCGACATCTTGATCCGTATTTGTGCTCTGTTGGACGATGGCCATTCTACCTCAGGTGATTCTGGTGCAACGAAACGGGACCAAGAACTCTCGCTGTGGGTCGATGAACAGGCGCTTTTACTTTGTAGGAACCCAAAGATTAAAGCACAAGTTTTGAAAGCTCTGCCAGCGTGGTCTCATCAGCCCTCACCAGGTCTCCTTTCCGTCGTCGAGGATATCACTGCTGATGGCTTGTCGGCCACTCTTAGCGACCATCGTATAGCCTCAAACAAATTCCGGCTTGTACGAAGGTTACTCGAGTTGGCTGAGCAACACGCATATAGCAAATCGCAGTTCGCTATGACTGATTTCTGGCGCCTCAAGGATTACATTCCCCCGACGGCTTATCTACAGCGGGAAGATATTGATGCGTTCGCCTCGCTTCTTATTGCCAACACCGGTAATATCTATGGTTTTGGCAGTGAACATCCCTACGCCCAGACATTGCGCGCTAGGCACAAGGAAGTCCGTCGCCAGGAAGAAACACAGGTTCACCCTTCGCCTCACCGATCTGTTCTACAAACTCTACTCGCTATGCTCGACGGAATTATCCCTTCGGAGGTCTATCTTGTCTATCTTACTCTAAAATCACTCATTTCCGCATCGTCTGAAGAGACCCTGGCCTTCCATCTTTGGTCTGCGGAATGTCTGGCCCCACTCGAATTCTTTCAGCAATTCCCGGTGGGACTGTCGAATCGACCAGCACGCAGCATCGCCGAGCTCGATGCCATCTCACATCCACCAACTGATTTTGCTCGATGGATTTGTTCTCTCTCAACACTTTTGAGCGACATTTTGAACTCCTCCGACAAGTTCTATGCTCAACTTACTCCTCTCATTACGAATAATGTCCAGTTTGCAGAAGAAATCCTTCCCATCCTCGTTCATACCCTGCTTTCAGGAGAGCACTCGCCAGGTACATCTTCTGCTACATCCATGAAGAAGAGTCTTTCGACTTACTTCACTGCTATACTCGCTGCTGAGGACCCCAGTCGGTCTTGTATGCGTGTCATAGTCGACGTCATCCTCCACCTGCGTAGTTTCCGCCCTGTTAACTCCGACGACTGGCTAGCACACGACAGATGGTTGGATGTTGACTTCCGCCTCTTAGCCAAGAGTGCAGTTGGTTGCGGATCGTATACCACCGCGCTACTGTTTCTAGAGCTTGCATTCGAGTATGGGCAACTCAACAAGGAATCTCCTGATGGCATCGAGCATCTGTTGTTCGAGATATATGGGCATATCGACGAGCCTGACGGCTTTTATGGCATCAAGACCACTGACCTCCACCATTTCTTGATCAAACGTTTCCATCATGAACACCAATGGGACAAAGCGTTCCGCTTCCATGGTGCAGCAATCGAGGCGGGTAGCCACGAAGCAATCGATGCAGACGGTCTCCTCCGATCTTTCCACGCATTCGGTTTCGACAACCTCGCAATTGACGCTCTCCAGGGCTCGCAGAAAAGATTCCAGTCAGATGAAGTCTCTTCGACCATGTCTTATCAGCTGGGATGGCGCACAGAGACCTGGGATTTGCCTGATAATGGAGACTCTCGGGATTCCAGCATCCACCTTTACCGTGCCCTCCGTGCCATCTACCGTGAAAGGGATTCACATGTAATCGATACCACTATCCAGTCCGCCCTCTGTGATGCCATGGAACGCTTGCGAACTCTCGGCAACGAAGACATCACGGAGATCCGTGAGGTGGCGCGGAATATTATGTCTCTCAATCAACTCACACAATGGAGACGAGGGCCTGTCCAAGACCACCTGAGCTGCAAGTCTCCAGACATCCGGTCGATGTTGCAACTTGTTGACATTGATCCCGAGTTTGAGTGAGTGTTTACCGTCAAGTTGACCAAGTTCATCTTCTCACAGCAAAGTCCAGATTCAGTGGTCTCGAACGGATACTAGCAACGAGGACATCCTTGATCCGCTCTGCCAGACGAAAGGAAGAACGCGAACGGATTGGGAACATGATCACACCGTTCAACAATAGTTTGCTAGAACTCGAGAAACGCTGTCTTGTCCGTCTTTCCATCGCTGCACGAAAATCGAACAAACTTCAAGTAGCGCTGAACTCGATAGTAAAGGCCCGACGTCTTGAAGGCATTTCCACCCATGAATTGTCCCAAGAGTTTGCGCACGTCCTTTGGCTTCAAAACGAACAAAAGTTGGCTGTTCAATTCATGAAGGATCTTCTGCCTCGACAAAACCAGATCACTTCAAGTGAGCCTGAGGTAGTTATCGAACGAGCTCTCTCTATAGCGCGCCTGGTATGTGCTTTGCCACGACCATGTCATCTTGAGCCGTCTTTATAATCATCTTGACACGGCAGGGATCTTGGATTTCGGAAGCATGCTTGGAAAAGCCAATGGACATCAAACACAATTACTTTGATGCGGCGACGGCACTTGCTACGGAGGCGGAAAAACAACTCGACACTCGCGGAAGTGCATGTGCCAGAGTTTTCCACAAATGTGCGCTCTTTGCTGAGCATCAATATCATGTCATCATCAAGTCACCGGATGCCATGCGGTGGAAGACATATGTGGACCGCAAGAGTCAAGAAATCAAGCAACGAGACAGCCAACTCTCTCGGACCCTACCGGGCTCAAATGAGTACCGCGCCCTCTTTGCGGACCAACAGAAGGCAAAGGCTGTTCTAGCAGAAGATGAAGAAGCTTACAAACAACATAATGGTGCGCTAGTCACATTCCTTGACCTCGCCATCGACATGTATTCGCGATGCCTCGCCGCTTCGGACATCTTTGATGACGACGTACCTATTCGTTTTTGCTCTCTGTGGTTTGCGAATTTTGAGGATCGGAGGCTGGAAGATCTGTTCAAGAAGGCAGTCGCTCGGATACCCTCGAGGAAATTTGTATTCCTTTCACATCAACTTTCTGCTCGCATCTCTCGGTCGTCGCAAGGCGAATTGCCAGCCAGCCAACAAGCACTTCAAGGGCTTGTCATCCGCATGTGTCAAGAACACCCATTCCATACCCTGTACCAGGTCTACTGCATACGACCCGAGAAATCTGCGCAGTCGTTGAGCAGAAGATTATCGAGTCGTCACGAGCCAACATTGTTGCAAGCCCAACTCGATCGTTCCAGTGCCGCATCTGACATCTTTGACCGACTGTTGAGTGATCCACGATACTCCACTCGTGTTAAAGCGATCGAGCAGGTGTGCAATGCATCTATCGAGTGGGCTAAATGCCCTCTCAAGGACAACCGTGCTATCAAAACAACCAGGGGTTCGCTACATGTACCGGATAACATGATGATCCGACGACTTCGCAACATTCAGGTGCCGGTTATCACCTCCCACCCAGCTATTGATCCCACCTTAAAGTACGAGCACTGTGTCTGGATCAGCCACTACGACATCACTTTCACGAAAGCGGGGGGAATAAGCACTCCTAAAATCACCGTCTGTTATGGATCTAATGGTGAACACTTCAAGCAGTTGGTGAGTAGTTGACGAGCGCCGGCATGGTTGCAAGGAAGTTGATTTGTTTCCAAGTTCAAAAGCGGAAATGATGACCTGCGACAAGATGCTGTCATGGAACAAGTCTTTGACCTGGTCAATGTCGTCCTTGGGTGTGATAGGGAGACCAAAAAACGTGACCTGAAAGTTCGCGGATACACGGTCTTACCTCTGGAAACTCAAGCTGGAGTTCTGGAGTATGTTGACAATACAGTTGCACTTGCGACGTGGCTAGGGACAGCCCATCCGAGGCGAGTAAACGCGCAACATCTTTGTTGATCGAGTTGTGACCTTTTTCTCCCAAAGATATCGTCCTGATGATCCCAAGCATCATGAAATTATCGCTAATTTTAAACAAACACGAGCCCGTCACCCGGGTAGGCAGGATATGCTAGTTGCGTACTTTAAAGAAATCTGTTCCAAGACAGCACCCGTCATGAGGCATTATTTCACCGAGAAGCACAAGTCGCCCATCGCGTGGTTTGCGATGCGACTCAACTACATACGGAGCGTCGCGACTACGTCGATTGTGGGCCACATTTTAGGTCTAGGAGATCGACATGTAGCCAACATTCTGATGGACAATGGGACGGGGGAGGTCGTGCACATCGATCTGGGGATTGCCTTTGACCAAGTAAGCACTCTTGCACGTACATGAACGTCTTATATCTATCGTCCCCTCAGGGAAAATTGTTGCCAGTCCCGGAACGCGTCCCATTCCGGATGACGCGCGACATGGTCGACGGAATGGGTTACTCGGGCACCCAAGGCGTCTTTCAGCGATGTGCAGAAGAAACCCTGCGCGTCCTTCGCGAGCGGTCTGATGTCATCATGACCGTACTGGAAGTCTTCAAGCACGATCCGCTCCACTCTTGGTTCGTATTCCCCTTTTTCTTTCGAAAAGGCTCATCCGACGGACTGGCTCCTTTCAGGACGGCGAGCCAAGTCAAACTCAAAAAGATTCAGGATAGCATCAACGAACCTGCTGGACGAGTCTCTGCGGACAACTCCCGGTTTGGGATGGGTCCTGATCCTGGTGCGAACACGCCCGTCAACGAGGCAGCGGACCGTGCACTCAACTCTGTGGCTCGCAAATTGGACAAGTCACTCAGTGTTGAGTATACGGTCAACGAGCTCATTGCGGAGGCGACGGACTCTACGAACCTGGCGACGATCTATCAGGGTACGTCGGGAAGCATAGTATTTCCCATTCCCTGATCAAAGAATATGCATTATTAGGTTGGAGCCCCGATTATTAGGGTTGACATGATGCACGAAGTCGTTACGTCGAGGTTGCTTTAGGATACTGGGGAATACATCCATAATTTGATTGCACGGCAAAAAAAAAAAAAAAAAAGTGATTCAGTATGCGCTTTTCGAGACTAGTCTATCAGAAAAAGCTAGGTGGCCAGCATGTAAAGGTATTACAAAGTCGAGGATATAAAAGAGAAGGTACAGACATAACCCCAGGAACTTCCAGGATGATAAACGAGGTGGGAATTTGGAGTGCAAAAGTATCAGAGTGTGCGAGATTAAATGCAAAAAGGGACGACGCAAGGTACGAAACGCCACCATGTAAAAATCGTCTATAAACCACGGTGGTTGGTTACTTGGATTTTGCGATTTCGCGAGCCGCTTTGATGAGCGGAGACAATGTGCGGAGGGGCTCGCAGAGTTTAAAAAAGGGATGCTAGGTCGAGTTGAGTACAGCAAGGTGACGTACACAGGAACGAACTCACATCCAACAATTGTGATGCTGTTGGCCGTTTTTCGGCATCAACCTCCAACGTTTTCGCGAGATAGTCACTGAATACCGGAGACAACGCTTCCGGGTTCGCGATGGTAGGCGTTCCATTCGTCGCGATCAGATACAACGCTTTCAGTGGGTTTTGGTTGAGGTACGGAGGTTCGCCTTCTATCATCTCTGGTGACGACATGAGGGGCCAAACGATAGAAATGGGCAGTACACTTGCCTATGGCCATGATTCCGAGACTCCATATATCTACTTTTGGACCATATTCTTTGCGCGTGACGACTTCGGGTGCCATCCAGTAGGGGGTACCGACCATGGTCGTACGCTTTGAATTGTTAGGGTCCGATATTTGGGCACAAAAACCAAAGTCAGCTGGACAAGGTATCAGTCGCGACCGTGTACAGCCAGTGCAGATACCCACTCAGTTTGATGTCGCCATTCATGCTGAGTAACACATTGTCACTCTTGATATCACGATGGATGACGCCGTGTCTGTGCAAGTGTTCGAGACCCTGTGCAGTTTCCCTTGACACGGCTGCTATTTGTCCTTCGGTCATCAAATTGGCCGTGACGACATCCGTCAACGAGCCTCCTTCCATGTACTCCATGACTACCCAAAGGTCGTTCTTGTGTAGGAACGAGTCGATGTAGTTGACGATGTTGGGGTGGCGAGAAGCGCGCATGACGAGAATTTCGTTGATGATCAAATCTTTCTTGGGCTGCTTGTCAAGATCCATTTGTTTGATCGCCACAGAGAGGTTCGTTCCGACTTGATAGGCGGTATAGACACCACCGGAAGCACTGCGACGAGGCACCGTCGATGGTGGTACAAGAGGAGGAAAGATAGAGGGCTCACCCCTGGCCAATCTTTACCAAATTTCGATACAGCTTTGTCGGATCAGTATCGGTACATATTTGCTGCAACCGTCGGATGATGTCGTCGGAGCTGTCCTTGTCCTTGTCCTTCTTTTCCCTTCGTCGGGGAGTAGCAACACCTGCGGTCTTGGCCAAACTTGCAGCAGCGGGGCTGGGCTGCTGTGCCTGCTGTGCTGCTCTCGGATCCTTTTCGCGTGGCGTTTGTGCGCCTTTAAGAGTGATATCAGATCGAGAAGAGTGTTTAGAATGCGGCTTTGACGCACCGGATTGGGAAGGTGCTTGGGTGGTACCAACACTTGGAGGGCGTCTCGTCCGCGTGGTGGTGTTTGCGCGGCCGAGATCTTGGGGCTTGGTTGTGCGGATGGGGGTACGTTGGGATGTGGAGCGATCGAGGGAGGGCAAGGCGGTTGTAGGTGGTGCAGGCGCGGGGCGGTAAGAGGAGGGAGAAGGGGCGGAAGGGGTTGATGGGGATGGGACGATGGGGGATGGGGTGGGTTTCTTGGGAGGTGGAGGGGCAGGACGCTAGAGGGGGATGGGCAATACGTAGCGGGGGAGAAGAGGGGGATACGTACCGATGTCTGAGGGGCAGGATCGACGGGGGCCTTTTGGCTGGGGAGGTAGGTGGAGGTCTCTACGGCGCCCATCTTGTCCCAAACGTCGCCATGGCCTTCCTGATAGAATTTGACGATGTCCATGACTGCCTGGGGGTTCTTTTCCTGCTCCGATCTGGAGATGCCGCTTTCCTGCAAGAGCTGCTGCCACTCCTTGGGGAGACCGGTGAATTCGCCGGTTGAGGAATTGAAGCCGACATGGGTGAGATGGACGGGGTCATAAGGGGTGCTGATCTCTGGGCGCTTTGAGGTGTTGAGAAAGTCGGACATGAAACCGAGCATGCCCTTTTTTGATTTGGCGGCTATGGTGCCGCTGCGAGACCTGGTTCCTGAAGGGATGATGGCGGGGGGGAGGACATCGGTAGAGGATACGGAAGGCAAGGGGTCATCGGGGGCAAAGGGCAGATCGAGCGGGGTGACGGAAGCGGTGGCAGGGACGGAGAGGCGTCTAGTTGCGATGGTGGAAGAGGAGGGGAATATGTCGTTGAGGGTTGCGGTGTTGGCGCGGGATGGGCGGGGTGGAGGCGAGACCATCGCAGGGGCAGCAAACGGGTCTGGTGCTGATGAGAGACTGTGTTTACGTGTACGAGGCGGTGGTTTCTGTAGCGAGTTTCGAACGCGGTCGGAGGGTGTCTTTGACCTGAATGAGGGCGGTGGTGGTGGTGGTGGTGGTGGTG
>JBBPLZ010000322.1:0-13330 GCA_038090055.1 Hemileccinum hortonii | reverse complement strand
GGCCTTTTCCCATTCAGGCCAATGGGGTGACTCCTTTGCCTCTTTGAGTATCTTAGGGTTGTTGTCTTCCAATGGAGTGTCTGAAAATGCCATGTAGATTTGTTCAGCAGATGTGGACTGCATAGTAAACAGTGGTATTTCATCATCATCATCATCATCCTCAATGGATGCCAAATCGGGTAGATCTGGGGGTGGCTGTGTGCTGTCATTCTCAGTCCTTTGTTTCTTAGTGCATTGTTTGTCAATAGGATCTTGATTTCACTTAGCTGGTCACTTAGCCAGTTCAGCATTCTGAGTTTTATTGTCATCAGAATTTGGTTTGTTGCAATTGTCCTCTTGCCACTCTCCCTCAAACCAGTGTTCTGGCACCATGGGAAGATGCTGTGTCAGCAGGAACCGATAGTTCTGAGATACTTTGACTCTGCATGTGGCAGCATCATAATATTTGATGGCATGTGGGCCATCCTCATAGCTTACAAATGTATGTGTAGCACTTTTGGCCTGTAATTTATTAGTGTGGCCTGTTATGCTTGGTCCGGGTAGGAGTGAGCGTAGCCTTGGATAACCCTAGTTGGCTAAGGGCAGATGTGAGGAGTGTCGGAATGATGCCGACGGGTGTTCAGCGATCAAGTGTTGAAGAATGAGTCCTGGGTAGAGGGTTACCCAGCAATGAGATTGAGAGGCTCAGAGATAGTCCAATTAATATGGAGGACAAGAATGCAATCGTGAAGACAAGAGTTGACGTGTCAAGAGGGTCAAGGGCAAAGGGACTAAGGGTATATTCTCAAGGAGAACTAAGCTAAAAAACAAATATATGATGTGAAGGTTTATATACCTAAGGGAAGCGTGCACAGACTAAGCTATGTAATCAGGGTAAAGGGCACACTTGGTAAGTGCCAAGAGAATTAGTAATGCCAAGCAAAGAAGTATGACTTGGGATGAGTCATGTGCGACTAGGTATGACTTGACATGAGTCAGGACCCGAAACAATGGTACAAGCGATGACAGCATGAGAAAGGTGAGCCCAATGGGGTTACCATGGAATGCTGACCATCGTGAGATAAAAGGAGATGAATGCGTATGATGGTGGCACGAGAAGGGTGAACCTGCAAGTTACTGTGGAGTGTCTACCATCATTGAAGAAAAGGGATAAGTAAGAAAAAGGCATAGACGATGACAAAGCATGATGAATCGTAATATTACCCCCCCACTAAACCTGAAGCACTGACGAGGGAACTTGAAGACCTGCGGTGTTGAAGCTCAGAAGTCAAGGGTGTAGTGCCTGGGGGAGCCAGTGACGTTGGCATAAGCATTGTCATCCCATTTGGGGTCAACACTGAAGACAGGAGAGGGTTCACAAGGGAGTGAAGGGATCAGGGAGACCGTACAGCGATGGTGGGTTCTGAGCCTGGCGGTACCTGTGCAGGGAGTGCCACGGGGGTGACAAGAGGATGATGGGGACATAGAGGACATGGATTGTTGGGTCAACAAGGACCCAGAAGATGATGAGGAGGAGATGCAGAGGGGTTTGTGGTGACAGAGGGGGCAGGTAGCCTGTGAATGGCCAGTGGCGTAGTGGAGGCAGATGGGACACTCGTAGAGGGGATATTGGGCATGGCGATGCCCAAGGCAGTGACACATGTGGCATGTTTCATGGTACCAGGGATGTGTCATGGGGAGTGGTTGGCGGCCATCAAAGCTGGTCCACCAGGCTTCAGCACGTTCAATAGTGTGAAGCTCATCGGCTGTGAAAGGGGACAAGGAGGCAGAGGGGGATGAGCGGGTGGTGTATGGAGGGGGAAGTGTGATGGGGGTGGTGCGATAGTGATCTGTGATAGTGCGGGCAAAGTGATCAATCTCAAGGAGGAACTTGCTGAAGTATAACTGGTGGGAGAGGACGATGAGTGCACCACAAGTGTGGTGATGAATGGAGAAGAGGAGGGCCTTGGTCAGGCCATGGAGCACCTCTGTGGTCTTGGGGGATTGCAAGATGGGGGTGAGCTGTTCGAGGTCCAAGAATGCTTGGTAAAGCACAAGGAGGGGGGAGTCCATGTCCAGATGGGAGTTTATATACCGTGCCAGGCGGAGGTCAAAGACAAGGCGGAGAATGTTCTGAGCATATGTGGCGTTGGGGTATTCCACACAGTGTGATGGGCAGTTAGGGGGAGGTCTACAGCAGTAATAGAATGCATATCAGTGGATAGAGTAGTGGCAAGAGAAATGGGAGGATGAATGGGGATTGGTACTATGTTTTCATCGGCACCCCACCCCACAGTGGCAGTGTCGCTAGAGATATCGACATCGGAGATGTTGTCAATGATGCAGAAGGGGGACAGTGTGATGATGGGGGACGAAGACTGGGAGCGAGTGAGGGATCTGGGATGACAGTGGAGGTGGGGACTGAGACGAGCTGTTCAATAGACATGATAGAGTGAGTTCAAGTGAGTATGGGAGCGAAATCAGAGACAATGACACTTCTTATAGTCTTTCACGAACTCCACAGCATGTTTCAAATCGGACCCCAAAACCCAGGAGTCTTCTTTGGCAGAGTAGCCCTTTCATCAGATCAGGAAGGAATGGGAATGTGGCATTCCGTGGTGTTTCAGGATCTTCTCAATTTTGTATTCCTCCTCACCTTTTACAAGATCCAGGGGAGGAGCTGGGAAATTGGGGCTATGAACGGAGTTTTCGTGATAGGGTGATAACAAAGAAGTGTGGAAGACCGGGTGGATCCGCTAGGTTTTGGGGAGGCAGAGTTTATACGTGATCAGGGAAAGTACCTGTGTAATGGTAAAGGCGAATTTCAGGTTAACCACAGAACATTTCCAGTTCCATGCTTCTAGCCAAACCTTGTCTCCAGTGACAAATGGGGTAAACTGGTGCTTGGAATGTGCTGCCATGGTTTGATGGGTGAGTTTGTGTGCTACAAGGGCTTCATTGCATGCCGCAGTAAGGGTGGTGAGGTGATCGGAGACAGCAGGGACCATGGACGAGGGAATGACCTGTTACGTTTGGTCCGGGTAGGAGTGAATGTTAATGTCCTTGAACACACAATGATGACAGCCTCTAGACAATAGGCTGGAGGAGTTGGTAGAACATGTAAAGGTGACGACAACGAGTTGAGTATATGAGTGATATGGCGAAGACAATGTTTGTAGCAGGGATTGGGAGAATCATGGTGATGAGATGGAGCATAAAGTTGTCCTTTGACAGGGGACTAGACTGGCAGAGAGAAGAGGAGTGGTATTCAGGTGTAAAAGGTCCCTATGAGGAAGGGAGGAATACAAATGAACAGGACTGAGGGAAATACGGCGAGTAAGGTAGGGTTTATATAGGTAAAGACGACTTTAGGGCAAGCGTGAGAGATAGAATGTGATAGAAAGTCATGGAATGTGAAAGAAGAAAAGAAGCATACATGTGAGAGAAAGAAGCTGTCCATGAGGCATGACATCATAGTGATGTCATGGTCTAGGCCCTAGGTCAGGTGACATTTCCCGCGGTCACGTGTATTGGTCACGTGACTTTGGAAAGGGATTAGGGGTAAAATGGTGTTTAGGGATCATAGGATATGAGCGAAGTGTAAGGTAAAGAAAAGTAAAAATCGTATGGGTTGGACACGAACTATAATAGTGAGCGTAGCCTTGGATAACCCCTAGTTGGCTAAGGGTAGACGCGAGGAGTGTTGGAATGATGCCGACAAGGTGTTCAGCGATCTAGAGTTGAAGAACGAGTCCTGGGTGAGAGGTTGCCCAGCGACGAGATCGAAGGGCTCAGAGATAGCCCGATTAATACAGAGGACAAGGACGTTATCGCGAAGACAAGAGTCAACACGTTGAGGGGATCAAGGACAAGGGACTAAGGGTATATTCCCAAGGAGAACTAAGCTAAGGAACAGGTATGCTATGTGAGGGTTTGTATATGTAAATGAATCGCGTAAGGACCTAGCTATGTAATCAGGGTAAGGGGTACGCTTGGTGAGTACCAGGAAGATTAGTAAGCCAAGCAAAAGTAGTATGGCGCAAGACGAGTTGCATGCAACTAGGAATGACTCAGTGAGAGTCAGAACTAGGAATGGGGAGGGAAGTGATGATGGTGTAGGAAGGTAGGAGAAGGATGAGTCGAAGGGGTCATCATGGAGTATTCATCATCATGAGATAAAAAAAAAGAAAGCGTAAAAGGATAAGGTGGAGAAGGGAAAGATAGAGGGTAAAGATCATCGTGAAAGAGGGGAAAAGGGGGGGGGGGGGGGGGGGATGAGGAGAAAAAGGGAGAGAAAAGCAGGGATCATAACATGACCGAGGGAAGGGCTTGGGGTTCAAAACCCATCATGAGGAAGAAGGGTGATTGTCCTGTGATAAAGTGGGGACGGTGATTATGCATGGATTCTGCTAAGGAAATCTTAGCAAACCATGATGAAGGTTCATTACCGCAGAAGATCTGGAGGTACATTTCAACCTCCTGGTTGACTCGTTCTGTCTCTCCATCCGTTTGAGGATGGTATGCAGTGGAGAGGGTGAGGTCGTATGAGAGGAGGCATCTGAGTTCCTTGGTGAAGGTGGATGCGAATTGCAGGCCACAATCAGAAATGATCTTCTCATAGAGGCTGATCCGTGTGAAGACCTTGTCGAAGAAAAGCTGTGCTATTCCTTTGGCAGTAACCATGGACATGGTGGGGCAAAGAATTACCCCCTTTGTAAGCCTGTGGTTGACCACGACCAAGAGCGAATCAAAGCTGGATGACGGAGGGAGACTGGTGATCAGGTCACAAGAGACCTGCTGGAAAGGATGGGTACATGAGGAGCGAATGGGGACAAGTGGGGGAACCATGGAGTGCATGTTGACTTTGTTTTGCTGGCAGATGGCACAACCAGCGATGTATTGGTGGACAAATTGGGCAAGTCCTGGCCACCAATACTGAGTGGATACAAGTTAACACATTTTCAGAAACCTGGGGTGGCCTGCCATTTCATGGTCGTGGCACCTGGCCACCACATCATGACATAGAGTTCCATCAGGGGGAATATAAGTATGGCCTTTATAAGAAAGGAGGCCATTGAAGTAGGACTAATCCTCAAGGTTGGTACGGAAGGGGGAGATTTGGAGTTTCTTGCCAACTGTGGCTTGGACGGCATTCAAGACGAGGAGGTCGGAGGTGGAGGAGGCGACGAGCTTCATGTGCAAAGTAGTGTCAATAAGATTGACAAACATAGAGTTGTGGAGGGCGATGATGTCAGAATTGTCCATATCAGACTCGGGGATAAGATTGGGGTGGTGGAAGAGAGCGTCGGGATTGGTGAGGAGTTTGCTGGGAACGTGGATGATCTTTAGATTGAAATCTGCAAGATCAAGAAGCCATTTGGCTTGGCGACGGTTGAGTTCTTGTGCCTGACAGAAATAGGTCAGGTTCTTATGATTGGTGAAGACTTGAACAGGAAAGGTGGAGCTGTGGAGGTAGTGGCACCACATTTTCAGGACTTGAAGGATAGCGAGGAGCTCCCGATTGTGGATATTGTAGTTCTATTCCACAGGAGATAGTGAAGCAGAGTTGTAGGAACAAGGGTGGCAATCCCCATTGGCATCGGTTTGGAGGAGAATACCACCAGTGGCCCATTTGGAGGCATTGGTGGCGATGGCGAATGGCTTGGAGAGATCAGGCAGTTGGAGGACAGGACAGGATTGGAAGAGCTTCTTGAGACGGTCAAAGAACTGCTGTTGATCAGCATTCCAGACCCAAGGTTGCTTTTTCTTGGTGAGATCAATGAGAGGGCATGCGACTGTAGAATAGTCAGGGATAAAATGATGATAAAAGTTGGCAAAGCCCAAGAAGGAGTGAACACCCTTGAGGTTAGTGGGTATCGGCCATTTGGTGATACCATCAAGTTTGACCAGGTCCATAGCGAGTTGGCCCGGTTTTATGATCATGCCGAGGTATTCAACTTCCTTGGTGTCGAATACGCATTTTTTGAGTTTGAGATGGAGGTCAAGTTCCTCCATTCATTGTAGGACATGCTTGGTGCGTTCCTCATGAGTCTTCTGATCAGGGGAGAAGATCAGTAGATCATCCATGTAGATGATGAGCCATCCTTCTGCAATCATGTCACGGAAAGAGTTGTTTATAAATCTTTGGAATGTCACAGGGGAGTTAGTCATGCCAAAGAACATAACTGTGGGTTCGAAAAAACCCTTGTGGGTAATGAATGCAGCTTTCCATTGGTTGCCGTCTTTGATTCTGACATTGTTGTACCCCCAATGAACATCAAACTTCGTGTATACCTGAGCCTCCTTGAGCTTATCTACAAGGTCAGTGATCAGGGGAAGAGGGTAGGCGTTCCAAATGGTGTGTTTGTTCAGGTAGCGGTAGTGCTGACAGGGGTGGAGTCTGCCATCTTTCTTCTTAATGAAGAAGAAGGGCGATGCTTGAGGGGACTTTGGGGGACAGATCTTTCTGGCTTTGAGGTTTTCATTGAGGAATATTTGGCGGTTTTCTTCTCATCAGGGAAAAAGGGATAGATCTTGCTGATCTTTGGGGTGAAGGAGTCCTTTAGGTTAATGGCATGGTCGTAGGGGTGAGAGGGTGGAAGTTCACTGGCAGCGACTTCGGAGAAGACTTTGGAAAAGGTGGCATATTCGGGAGGAAGGACTACTTTTTTCTTATTGGCAAGTTGTTTGATCGTGAGGTCTGTGGCAGTGGTGTAGGCCTTAACTTGAGCAGGGTTGATGACGATTCGATGATTGCCACGGATTTAACGTTCGCAGGAATAGGTGGAGATGGTAGTGTTGGTGAGGTCCTCTGCCCAGACATATTTGGGGTTTTCATAGTCAAGGTAGTCATAGAGGTTTTTGTCCCAATCGTGGTGGATCTGGTGATGGTGGATGGTTGGGATAGGTTCTTGGTATTGGAGGCAAGCAAGGAATGCATCGTGGGTTTGAGAGTCTGTGGAGGATTTGGCAAAGAGGATTTTTGACTGATTGGTGGATTTGTCGATTTGGATGGTATTCTTCTCCCAGTTGATGGTGGGGTTCACCGCTGTCAACCAGGGGAAGCCAAGGATGATGCGTTCTTCTCCACATTCCATGATGTGGAAGAGGACTTCATGAGTGACGCCATTGACAGAGATGAACAGATTGGTGGTGTATTGGATAGTGCCTTTCTTGTTCAACATTTCATTGATGTTTCGGACTTGGATTGGTTTCTTGAGTTTGCGACATGGGATCCAGTGTTTTTGTGCGAATTGCCAATCGAGGCAATTGATTGTGGCTCCAGAATCAACAAGAGCTGTGGTTTCGATGTTTTTGAGAGTGCGCAAGGGGACAATGAGTTGAACAGGGATACTTAGAGATCTATTGTTCTTGGAAGATACATGCGCAGCTTTAGATACAATGGGGGAGGATCATGTTGATCGATACTCCCCTTTCAAAAACCCTGTGCATAAGAAACCATTTCGGGGGCATCTTCGTCATCACATTCTGTCAAGTCTGGCAAAGCCGTCTCTTCATCATCATTCTTTGCAACCGCTACATCACCACCTTTTGACTTCTTTTCTCCAGAAGGTGTTGGTGCAGTGGTGAACTTGGCTTTGCAATTTGTGGAGGTGTGACCGGGTTTTCAGCAACAGAAGCAGAGGCCCTTGCGGATGCATTTGGAATGGAGGGCATCTGTGAGTTTTGGGGGGTGAGTGGAAATGACATCGACGTCCATAGCATTGGGATTGATGGCACAGGGAAGGTGAAAGGTTTTTGAGGGAGTGGTGGGTTTGGCATTTCATGCCTTGATTTCCTGAGCTCGTTCTCACATGGTGTGGAAGGTCATCGCCTTCTTGTATCAGTCTTTGATCTTGGTGGGGACAGCCTCCATCATCATGATGTGAGACATGACTGGGGCGGGGATACTGGCTGAGTAGTAGCTGATAAGGATATTGGAGTCGATGACTTCAGCGATGGTGGCATGGTTCTGGAATTGAGAGGTGTAGGAGGAGAGAGAGGGTTTGTATACCCCCTTCATGGCAGTCATGTAGGTGGTGGACATCCAAGTGATGGATTGTCCAATGACATTGTGGTGCTGGAAGGCCTTGTTGATCTTGTCAATGAACTTGGCCCAGGTACCCATCAATATGGTGCCAGTGGTGGAGTTGATGCTGGCAGTGCAGAAAGTAGTTGCCCAGGTGTGGGCCGATCCTTTTGTCATGAACGAAAGGATAAAAGTGATTTTCTTCACCTCAGTGTTATACACATCAGTGTTGGTTGAGAGATAAAAGAGGCAGGAGTTAAACCATGCCTGGTATTTGGCGAAAGAGCCATTGTATTCAGAAGGGGAGTTGAGCTTGAGCTTGACTGGTTTTGCTGAAGACATGATAGTTGGAGGCGTCAAAGGTGGGGGCAAGGGTGAAGGCAAAGGGTTTCATCTAAAAGACGACGTGGGAGTTCAAAGAGGCGAAGCGGAGTCTTGGTCTTCGTCAGTGGAGTCAGGGGCAATGACAGGGGGGGGACACTGTGTGGCGGTCCAACGAGGATCTCTGTAGTAGTCACGAGACAGAGTGCTTCAATGATACAGCTTACGTGGTAGTAGCTGTGAAAGAAGAAACTTAGTTCTTTTGTTATGCTTGGTCTGGGTAGGAGCGAGCGTAGCCTTGGATAACCCCTAGTTGGCTAAGGGCAGATGCAAGGAGTGTTGGGATGATGCCAACAGGGTGTTCAGCGATCAAGTGTTGGAGAACAAGTCCTGGGCAGAAGGTTGCCCAGCGACAAGATCGAGAGGTTCAAAGATAGTCCAATTAATGCAGAGGACAAGGACATAATCGTGAAGATGAGAGTTGACATATCAAGTGGATCAAGGGCAAGGGACTAAGGGTATATTCCCAAGGAGAACTAAGCTAAGGGACAGGTATGCAACGCGAGGGTTTATATACCTAAAGGAAGCATGCACAAACCAAGCTATGTAATCAGGGTAAAGGGCACACTTGGTAAGTGCCAAGAGAATTAGTAATGCCAAGCAAAGAAGTATGACTTGAGATGAGTCATGTGCAACTAGGTATGACTCGACATGAGTCAGGACCTGAAACAATGGTACAAGCAATGACAGCATGAGAAAGGTGAGCCCAATGGGATTACTGTGGAATGCTGGCCATTGTGAGATAAAAGAAGACGAATGTGTACGATGGTGGCATGAGAAGGGTGAACCTGCAGGTTACTGTGGAGTGTCTACCATCGTCAAAGAAAAGGGATAAGTAAGAAAAAGGCATAGATGATGACAAAGCATGATGAATTGTAACACGGCCTTTGTTGAGTATCCACACCAGCACACCAAATTCTTGTATGTGTGACACATTAGGTTTGTCACCTGTCCATTTTTGGTGTGGTGTGGCATCACCGATTGCATGGGTGTATGCGCGGTTGTGTATGTAGCATGCATGATGCACGGCCTCTGGCCACAATTCATTGGATAAGCTATGTGCTAATAGCATTGCATGTGCCAACTCAACAACAGTGTGGTTATACCATTCTGTGACACCATTTTGTTCTGGCATGTAAGGTGCTGTGGTGTGTATCTTGATTCCCTTTTCAAGACATCATGTGATCAGATCGTGATTGATGTATTTGTGTCTGTTATCAACACATATGACTTTGGGCAGTTTATTGCCTTGTCATTCTACCCAGGTCAGGTAGTGTTTGATCTTAGCAGATGCTTTTGTCTTATTAGTAAGGTACATTAGCTTAGTTCGTTGAGTGGCCTCATCAATGAATGAAATGTAGTACTTATGCCCTTTTAGTCCAGGCACAGGAGCTGGACCCACTTCAGTTCTTGATATCCCTGACCACCATGTCATTGACAAAACCAGTTGAGCTCAAGCTCAACTCCCCCTCCAAATATAATGGCTCTTTTGCTAAATATCACGCATGGTTTAACTCCTGCCTATTTTACCTCTCCACGAACACTGACATGTACAATACTGAGGCGAAAAAAATTGTGTTCGTCCTTTTGTTCATGACAAAGGGATCAGCCCTTACTTGAGCAACTACCTTCTGCGCTGCCAGCATCAACACTACCACTGGCACTGTATCGATGGGCACTGTTATGATTTGTCATGCTTTGTCATCCACTATGTCCTTTTCTTGCTTATTCTTTTCTTTGACGATGGTAGATACTCCACGGTAACCTGCGGGTTCACCTTTCTCACACTACCATCGTACACACTTGTCTCCTTTATCTCACAATGACCAGTACTCCACAGTAACCCCATTGGGTTCACCTTTCTCGTGCTGTCATCACTTGTACCATTGTTTCAGGTTCTGACTCACATTGAGTCATACCTAGTTGTGCATGACTCATTCTGAGTCATGCTTCCCTTGCTTGGCATTACTAATTCTCTTGGCACTTACCAAGTGTACTCTCTACCCTGATTACATAGCTTGGTCTGTGCACGCTCCCCTTAGGTATATAAACCTCTGCGTCGCATACTTGTCCCTTAGCTTAGTTCTCCTTGGGAATATACCCTTAGTCCCTTGCCCTTGATCCACTCAACATGTCAACTCTCATCTTCACGATTTTGTCCTTGTCCTCCGCATTAATTGGACTATCTTTGAACCTCTCGATCTTGTCGCTGGGCAACCTTCTGCCCAGGACTCGTTCTTCAACACTTGATCACTGAACACCCAGTTGGCATCATCCCGACACTCCTTGCATCTGTCCTTAGCCAACTAGTGGTTATCCAAGGCTACACTTGCTCCTACCTGGACCAAGCGTAACAAAAGAACTAAGCTATTTCTTTCACGGCTACTACCACATAAGCCATATCACTAAACCACTCTGTCTCACGACCACTACAGAGATCCTCGTTGGACTGTCACATGGCATCTGCCTCCTGTCATCGCCCCTGATTCCACTGACAAAGACCAGGACACTGCTCCGCCTCTTCAAACCCCTACATCATCCTTTAGATGAAACCCCTCGCCTTTGCCCTCGCCCCCACCTTTGATGCCTCCGACTACTATGTCTTTGGTGAAACCAGTTGAGCTCAAGCTCAACTCCCCTCTGAATATGATGGCTCTTTTGCCAAATACCAGGCATGGTTCAACTCCTGCCTATTTTACCTCTCGACCAATGCTGACATGTATAACATTGAGGCGAAGAAAATCGCTTTCATCCTTTTGTTCATGACGAAGGGATCAGCCCACACTTGGGCAACCACCTTCCATACCACCGGCATCAACACTGTCTCCAGCACTATATCAATGGGAACTTGGTCTGATTTTGTCGACAAGATCAACAAAGCCTTCCAGCACCACAATATTATTGGACAATCCATCACCTGGATGTCCACCACCTGCATGATTGCCTCAAAGGGAGTATACAAACCCTCACTCTCGTCTTACACCTCCCAGTTCCAGAATCATGCTGCCATCGTTGGAGTCACTGACTCCAATGTCCTCATCAGCTATTACTCAGCTGGTATCCCCACCCCTGTCATGTCGCGTATCATGATGATGGAAACTGTCCCCACCAAAATTGAGGATTGGTATAAGAAAGTCATGACCTTCCACACCATGTGGGAATGCGCCCAGGAAATCAAAGTGCAAAATGCTAAACCCACCATCCCCGCTAAAACTTTCCACCTTCCCTGCACCGTTGACCCTGATGCTATGGACGTCGACGTCATCTCCACCTGACCCCTGAAACTTACCGATGCCCTCCATTCCAAATGCGCCCACAAGGGTCTCTGCTTCCATTGCTGGAAATCCGGCCACACTTCTGCGAACTGCAAGGCTAAGTTCACCACCTCATCCACGTCTTCTGGAGAAAAGCAGTCGAAAGGTCATGATGTAGCTGTAGCAAAGAATGATGAAGAAGAGACGGCTTTGCCGGACTTGATGGAATGTGACAATGAAGGCACCCCTGAAACAGTCTCCTATGCACAGGGTTTTTAAAAGGGGAGTATCAATCGATGCGATCCTCTCCCATTGTATCTAAAGCTGCACATGTAACTTCCAAGACAAATAGATCTTTGAGCATCCCTGTTCAACTCATTGTCCCCTCGCGCACCCTCAAAAACATCAAAACCACTGCCCTCGTTGACTCAGGCATAACAATCAACTGCCTTGAATGGCAGTTCATTTGAAACCATCGGATTCCCTGCCGAAAGCTGGAGAAACTGATTCAAGTCCGAAACATTGATGAAACTCTGAACAAGAAAGGCACCATCCGATACACCACCAACCTGTTCATCTCAGTCAACGGCATCACCCACGAAATCCTCTTCCACATCATGGGATGTGGAGAAGAACATATTATCCTTGGCTTTCCCTGGTTGACCGCAGTTAACCTGCTATTGACTGGGAAAAGAACACTATCCAGATTGACAAGTCCACCGACCAGTCAAAAACCCTCTTCGCTAGGTCTTCTACCAACTCCAAGACTCATGATGCATTCCTCACTTGTCTCGATTACCAGGAGCCTGCCCCAGTTCCCCAGCATCACCAGATACACCATGACTGGGACAAAAACCTCTATGACTACCATAAACACAAAAACTCCGAATATCTCTGAGTGGAGGACTTCACCAACACTGCCATTTCAGCCTACACATGCAACTGCTACATCTGTGGCAACTGCCGAATTGTTATCAACCCCGCTCGTGTCAAAGCATACACCACAGCTGTAACAAACACTCACTTCATGCAACCCCTATCTTTTTATCTTATTATATCTTCATCTTATCTTATCAGACAAGGAGACCACACAGTCGCATCTCAAGACATGATGTGGACTTGTCACTTTTCTCACTTCAAGGTCATGTGAACACATCATGTGACTTGACCCCATTCGGTATCACAGCCTTCATTTAATTTCAGTGCTATGCTCACCTCATGTTGGTGCTTCCATTCTGATGCTGCACCCATCACACACCTTTTTAATGACACAGCATCCTGAAACGTCTCATGTACCACAGCCTTTATTAAGGCAGTGTCTTATCTTCTTATCTCGCATTTCAGATGCAACCCATGATCCTAGATGACTCATGATGACTCACACCCTTAGCCCAGGGCACAGGGTTATGACATATTAGGATAGATTAGGTACAAATAGGTACAAACACCCATGTAGTATATAAACCCTTGAATCAGTGCCTGTTATGGTCCTAAACCGACCTCCCTCCCGGATTGGGACAGACCCAACCGTAACCTGTAATTCCTAACCCATATCTTTTGGGAGTCACGTGACCAGTAGCACGTGACCGTGGGATAGTGTCACATGATTAGGTCTAGACTCGAAGCCTAGACTCCTATGATGTCACTACCTCATGTCTAGCTTCTTTTCTTCCTTTTAATTACCGCT
>JBBPLZ010000319.1:0-13411 GCA_038090055.1 Hemileccinum hortonii | reverse complement strand
CAATCCGGGAGGGAAAGTCGGGTTAGGACCATAACACCTCTGCTGGCGAACAAGGTTCCGGAAATCCCCTGTGGATGACCGAAGAGGCGCAAGCCTATTACTACGACCTCTTTGAGGCATGCACGTGCCAGATGGCCTTCGATGGACTAAAGGATTTGGAAAAAGGGAAAGCCGAGTGATCCTGGAAGGTGCTCCCTCAGCTATGAACAATACACATGTATTTTCTTCTCGTTCTCGTTCTTCTTCTTCTTCTTCTTCTTCTCTTAATAAGTTCTCTATTCTTGATATCAAAAGGAAGATGGACGACAATGTAGTTGATGACACGTCGAACTTTGTTTCTACTTACATTTCACAGTCTGACAGAGTGTCTCAATTGAGCATAGCACCAGACTCTAAACCAGGTGTGCTTAATTCTCTGTTAAAAGAAAAAATAACCCTTTCTCCTATTTACAAATCCTCCTGCACTTCATTTTCTCACATCGAACCATCTACCTCTCAAGGAGGAGAATTCGACATTCTCACTAACATATTCTTTCAGAAAAACAACGAATGGCACGAATGCACCACCAAAGCCCTGCTCAACTCAGGAGCCGTTCAAACCTTTGTTGATGAAAAATGGGTAAAAAACAACAGTATCACTATGTCTCCTCTCTCTAACGCTATTGCCATCACCAACATTGATGGCACCGTTTCCAAACATGGACAAATTACTCATTATGTTTCTATTATACTAATGTTTCAAGGGCATTCTGAGGGAGTCAATGCGCTAGTCGCAACCCTTAGAACGCATAATATCATTTTAGGTTTTGATTGGTTCTGCTGCCATAACCCTCTTATCGATTGGGAGGACAAAACAATTGTTTTCTCTCGTTGCACTTGTAATTGTCAGGCTACTAATGCCCCACAGCTTATTAAAGACATCTGGAATGTCAACATCCAATCTATTGAAGAGGGGCTCACCGACAAAGTTCCAAAACAATACCACACATTCCTCAACATATTTAGTAAGGAAGAATCCAAACGTATGCCTGTCTGAAAACCCTGGGACCATGCTATCAACCTCAAACCCGACTTCATTCCTAAAAAAGGATGAGTCATTCCACTCTCTGACGCTGAACTTGAAGAAGTTCGTAATTTTATTTCTAGCGAACAAGAAAAGGGCTATATTCGGCCCTCTAAATCCCCTCAAATCGCGCCTGTCTTTTTTATTCCAAAGAAAACTGGAGAAAAATGCCTTGTTATGGATTACCAATATCTGAACAAGGGTATAGTAAAAAATTCCTATCCCCTCCCGCTCATTTCTTCTCCAGTTGATCGCCTTAAGGGCACAGATAAATTTACGTGCCTCGATCTGCGATGGGGGTACAATAACATTCATATTAAGGAAGGCGATGAATGGAAAGCCACCTTCGTCACTCCAATCGGGGCTTATGAACCCGTCGTTATGTATTTGGCATGACTGGCTGACAACAATCTCTATGCTGCAGAAGGAGTAGTGGTACCCACACAAGAAAAGGTCTTGGTGGCAACACAGATAGTGATTGCACTTTCAAGAGGAACATATGGAAGGATCACACCACGAAGTGGTCTAGTGGCCAAGTATTCTATTGACGTCAGAGCAGGCGTAATTGACTCTGATTACTGAGGAGGAATCAGAGTACTTCTGTTCAATTTGTCAAAAGACAATTTTCTCATAACCAAAGGTGATTGAATCGCCCAATTAATTGTGGAGAAAATAGAAAACCCATACATCATCGAAGTAGATGATCTAGAAGACATCACATGAGGAGAAGGAGGTTTTGGATCCATAGGTGGGTTTGCAAGAGAAATGTTTATCTGTGGAGCCCCAAATAAAGAAATCCTCATGAATATACGGATATCTCCATTGGGAAAATCAAGATACCATAACGTAGAAGCACTGCTAGATAGTGGAGCAAATAGGATCTTCCTTGATCGAAGATGGGCAGAAGAACATATGCTACCTCTTTGCCCATTGCGGCATGCAATTCCTGTTTATAACATTGATAAAACCAAGAACTCTGCAGGGAACATTACTCATGCAACAGACATAATCTTGGAGTACCAAGAACATTGAGAAAGGATCTCAGCAGAGATAGTTGATTTAGGAAAAAATCAAATGGTATTGGGGTATACATGGTTGCAATGCCACAACCCCAAAATAAACTGGATCAAAGGCATGGTCCAAATGACATGATGTCCTAGAAGTTGTTTGATACTCCAAGACAAGTCTAAATATATGAAGAAAGTCCAAAAGGAGGAGCAGAGCTCCGAGTTAAAAGCTCATTGTATATGAGTGATACAAGAAGCACAAAAAACACCAGAAAAACCACACATAACCAAGACAAATGAGGAGATTGTACCTCCTCAGTTTCATGATTTTCTCAAGGTGTTCTCTGAGGGAGAATCCCAATGCATGCCAACATGCAAGCCATGAGATCATGCAATGGATTTGAAAGAATCGTTCCAACCTAAGAAAGGAAGGAACATCCCCTTATCACACGAAGAACAGGAACAAGTCGCCACATACCTAGATGAACAACTGCAGAAAGGCTATATCCGACCCTCTAAATCACTGCAAACTTCCCCCATATTCTTCATTCCAAAGAAGGAAGGAAAGAAATGGATGGTTACAGATTACTGGTACCTAAATGAACACACAGTCAAGAATAACTATCCTCTTCCTTTAATCTCACAACTCATGGACAAACTAAAAGGGGCTAAACCATTTACAAAAATGGATGTCAGGACAAGTTATAATGATGTCCAGATCAAGGAAGGAGATGAATGGAAGGTAGCCTTTGTATGCTTTAGAGGCACCTTTGAACCATTGGTCATGTATTTTGGGCTGTGCAATTCTCCAGCCACTTTCCAGGCAATGATGAATGAGATCTTTACTGATATGGACGATGTGATAGTTGTATATATAGACAACATTCTGATATTTACCAAGATAGAAGATCAGGACAAACATGACAAGATTGTGAGGGAAGTCCTTCAAAGATTGGAGGACAATGACTTGTTCATAAATCCAAAGAAATGTCAATTTCATGCAGAAGAAATAGAGTTTCTCGGCATGATCATAGGGAAAGACAGGATCAAGATGGATATGGACAAAGTCCAAGTGATATTCCAATGGCCAGAGCCCTCAAATGTGAAAGGAGTCAGGAGTTTCCTTAGACTTGCCAACTTCTATCATAGATTCATTCAGGATTATGTGAAAACCACACGTCCCCTATACGACCTAACCAAGAAGGATGTAGCCTTCACATGGGAAGCCATACATCAACAGGTGTTCAACATGCTTAAAGAAAAAATTACCATGGCACCAATACTGGCATATCTTGATAACAATTGCCAGTTTAGGTTAGAGACCAATGCATCGGACTTCGCAACAGGTGCTGTGTTATCAATATTAAAAGAAGACAAATAGCATCCAGTAGCATATGCTTCACATGCCATAACCCTGGAAGAACAGAACTACCTGGTCGCTGACAAAGAAATGCTCAGCATAATAAGGTCACTAGAGATGTGGAGACACTATTTGGAGGGAGCCAAATATGAATTCGAAATATGGAATGACCATGCAAATTTGCAATGGTTCATGAAAAGCCAGAATCTGAGCAGAAGACAAGCACGCTGGGCATTGTACTTGGCCAGATTCAATTACAAATGGGTTCACAAGGCAGGTACTACAATGGGAAAAGCAGATACTCTCTCTAGGCAAGAAGATCATGCACACGGGATAGATACCGATAACCAGGGAATAATCATGATGCCTAAAAAGCATATGTGCCAAGTTTTCATAACCACTGAAGGTGAAGCCTTAATGAACAAAATCAATAATGAAACAAAAACATTGGATAAAGGTGAATTATGTCACAAGTACAGCATGATCGCAGAAAAGGACATATTAATCAAAGAAGGAAAGATATATGTATCAGATGCATTACAAATGGAATGCATCACATTATGCCATGACTCTGCAATGGCAGGTCATCCTGGAGTTGAAAAGACCCTAGAAATAGCATGCAGGCACTATTTCTGACCTAACATGGCAGGATACATAAAAGATTATGTTTCTAGATGTGACTGTTGTGCACGGTTTAAAGGAACCCATAAAGCCCCTGCAGGAAAGCTAGTACCACTAGAGGCACCAGAAATGCCATGGATGGATGTCACCATGGATTTCACAATGGATCTCCCAATATCAAATGGATTTGACTCAATCCTTGTGGTCGTTGATCAATTCTCAAAGGAAGTCGAATTCATCCCATGCAATAAAACAATAAATGCCATAGAGACAGCAAAGCTGTACCTGAACAAAGTTTGGGTTAATCATGGACTCCTCCAAAGCATAGTCTTGGATCGAGGACCACAATTTGTGTCTCATGTCATGCAAGATCTATGCAAAAGACTTGGAATAAAACCAAAGCTATCCACAGCACACCATCCACAGACAAACGGACAAATGGAACATGTGAATAAAGATATACAGCAATATTTGAGGTTATATTGCGCAAAAAAACAAATGGAATGGGCTGATTGGCTAGCCATAGCCCAATTCCAACACAATGCCATGGTTCATTTGGCCACAAAGAAGTTGCTGTTTGAAATCACCAGATCTTATGTGCCACATATGGGCATTGAGCCCAGCGTTTCACAGGCACCGGCTGCCAACATCTTGGCAGACCAAATGGTCAAAACATTGGACCAGGTCAAAGAAAATATTAAAAAGGCCCAAGAGCAAATGAAGCAACAGGCTGATAAGCACAGATCAGATGCACCAGAATACAAGGTGGGCGATGCTATATGGCTATCAACTGAAAATCTTAAATTGCCATGGGAATCAAAGAAGTTATCAGAAAGATGGCTGGGACCATACAAAATAACAAAAACACTCAGGAACACAGTAGAACTGCAACTACCCAAATCCATGTGGATCCACCCTATAATAAACATATCATGCATCAAATTATATAAAGAACAGTTATCCAACCAACCAGTGACAAAACTGGGACCCTCTAATGTCACTGAAGAATGGGACGAAGAGTATGAGGTTGACCATATAATCAACTCCCACTGGAGGGGGAGGTGACTTGAGTATCTCATCCACTGGAAGGGCTATGGGGATGATGAGAAGACATGGGAACCAATAGGCAACCTCACATACGCCAAAATGGCACAATTCGAATTCCACATTGCCCACCCAAATGCCCCTCATAAACTGCGAATGACTCAGGAAATCTTTGATCGTTTGTTTTCAACTATACCAGAAAATGTCATGGAAGTACGAGCCATTTTCGGTAACATGGATTATAATGATCGTCTGGAATCCAATTCTTAGAGAGGGGGTGATGTAACAAATACTCACTTCATACAACCCCTATTTTTTTTATCTTATCTTATCTGCATCCTTATCTTATCAGACAAAGAGACTGCACAGTCGCATCTCAAGACATGATGTGGACTTGTCACTTTTCTCACTTCAAGGTCATGTGAACACATCATGTGACTTAACCCCATTTAGTATCACAGCCTTCATTTAATTTCCATGCTATGCTCACCTCATGTTGGTGCGTCTATTCTGATGCTGCATCCATCACACACCCTTTTAATAACACAGCATACTGAAACACCTCATGCACCACAGCCTTTAACAAGGCAGTGTCTTGTCTTCTTATCTCATGTTTCATGTATAGCCCATGACCCTAGATGACTCATGATGACACACACCCTTAGCCCAAGGCACAGAGTTATGACATATTAGGATAGATTAGGTACAAATAGGTACAAACACCCATGTAGTATATAAACCCTTGAATCAGTGCCAGAGAACTCCAATCAAGTTCTCTTGGTTCTCCCCCAAAGAATCATTTGAGAATTTAAGAGCTCCACCCTTATTCTTTTTCCTTCATCTTTTGTCTCAAACCTCAGCTCAGCTAAGCTTCATGCTAGTCAAAGTCTTTGGTTGTTTCAGTAGCCTTGGATAACCCCTAGTTGGCTAAGGGTAGATGCAAGAAGTGTCAGAGATGATGCTAATGGAGGTTCAATGATCAAGAGTCAAAGAACAAGTCCTGGGTGAAGAGGTACCCAGAAATGAGATCAAGGAGTTCACAAAGTGTCCAATTAAAATGGAGGACAAGGATGCAACCACAAAGATGGGAGTCAACATGTTGAGAGGATCAAGGATAAGGGATTAAGGGTATATTCTCAAGGAGAACTAAGTTAAAGAACAGGTATGCAATACAGGGGTTTATATACCTAAGGAGAACGCACACAGATCAAGCTATGTGATCAGGGTAAAGAGCACACTTGGTAAGTGCCAAGAGAATGAGTAATGCCAAGCAAAGGAATATGACTCAATATGAGTCATGCATGATCAGTTATGACTCAATGTGAGTTAGAACCCAAGATAACGGTATGAGTGATGACAGCGTGAGAAAGGTGAACCCAGGAATTACCATGGAGTGCTAGTCATTGTGAGACAGAAAAGAAGAAAGTGTACAATGGTAGTGCAAGAAAGGTGAACCTGCAGGTTACCGTGGAGTGTCTACCATCGTCAAGGACAAGATATGTAAGAAAAGGTGCATAGATGATGACAAAGCAAAAGGAATCATAATATTATTTCTCCACTAAATCCAAAGCATCAATGAGGGAACTTGAGGACCCATAGTGTTGAAGCTCAGAAGTCAAGGACATAGGTACCAGGGGAGCCAGTAATATTGGCATAGGCATTGTCATCCCATTCAGGGTCAACACCATAGATAGGGGAAGGCTCACATGGGAGCAAAGGAATTGGGGACACCATTCGATGATGGTGGGTTCTGCATCAAGTAGTTCCAGAGTGAGGGATGTTGCGAGTGTAGTGTGAGGATGACAAGGAGGTTATGGAGTGTTTGGGTGAAGTAGATCTGGAAGAGGATGAGGAAGTGAAGGGAGAGGATTGGATGATGTATGGAGGGGGAAGTGATATGGGGGCAGTGTGGTAATGATCCACAATAGCATAGGTGAATTAGTCGACATCAAGAAGGAACTTGCCAAAGTATAGCTGATGGGCGAGAATGATAAGAGTGCTGCAGATGTGATGACAGATGGAGAAGAGGAGGGCCTTGGTCAGGCCTTGGAGTGCCTCAACAGTCTCGGGTGATTGCAGGATGGAAGTGAGCTGCTCAAGACTGAGGAACACTTGGTAAAGTGCGAGGAGGGGGGAATCCATATCAAAATGGGCAAAGATATACCATGCCAGGCAGGGGTCAAAGACGAGATGGAGGATGTTCTGAGCATATGCAGTGTTAGGATATCCCTCATGGGTATAGTGGACCATCAGGGGGAGGTCTACAGCAGTAATGGAATGCATATCAGCGGATGGGGTAGTAGTGATAGAAATGGGAGGTAAAACAGGGACTGGTACTATATTTTCTTCAATGCCCCACCCAGTGGTGGCAGCATCACTTTGGATATCAACATCAGAGATGTTGTCAATGATTCAGAACAGAGAGGGTGCAATGATGGGAGATGAGGATTGGGAGTGGGTCAAGGAGTCAGAAGCGGCAGTGGCAAAGAGGACAAAGACAAGTTGTTCAATAGACATGGTAGAAGAGGTAAAGCAAGTGTGTGAGTGAGATCAGAGACAATGACACTTCTTATAATCCTTTATGAACTCTGCTGTATGTTTCAAATTGGACTCTGAAACCCAGGAGTCTTCTTCAGTGGAGTATCCTTTCCATCAGATCAGGAAGGAGCAGGATTGCGATGTTCTGCGGTGTTTCAGGATCTGTTCTATTTTGTATTCCTTTTCACCTTCTACAAGATCCAGGGGAGGAGCTGGGAAATTGGGGACATGGATGGTGTTTTTGCAATAAGGCGATAACAGGGACATGTGGAAGACTGGATGAATTCACCAGGTTTTGGGGAGGTGGAGTTTGTACATGATCAGGGACAGTACCTGTGTAATGGTAAAAGGTTTTTTTATGTTTTGCAGCAAATTTTGGGTTAACCACAGAATGTTTCAAGTTCTGTGCTTCAAGCCAAACCTTATCTCCAAGGACAAATGGGGTAAACTATTGCTTGGAACATGCTGCCATGGTTTGATGGGTGAGTTCATGTGCAGCAAGGGCTTCATCAGGTGCTGCAATAAGGGCAGTAAGGTGATTGGAGACAGCAGGGACCATGGACAAGGGAATAACTGAGGAGAGGGCTTGGGGTTCAAAGCCCATCATGAGGAAGAAGGGCAATTGCCCTGTGACAGAGTGGGGGCAGTGATTATGTGTGAATTTTGCCAAGGAGATCTTGGCAGACCAAGATGAAGGTTCATTACCACAAAAGATCTGAAGGTATGTTTCAACCTCCTGGTTTACTCATTCTGTTTCTACATCAGTTTGTGGATGATATGCAATAGAGAGGGCGAGGTCATATGAGAGGAGGCATCTGAGTTCCTTAGTGAAGAAGGATGTGAATTGTGGGCCATGATCAGAAATAATCTTCTTGTAGAGGCCAAACCAAGTGAAGACCTTGTTGAAGAAAAACTGAGCAATTCCTTTGATGGTAACCATAGACATAGTGGGGCAAAGAATTACCCCCTTTGTAAGCCCATGGTCAACCACAACCAAGAGTGAATCAAAGCCAGAAGATGGGGGGAGACTAGTGATCAGGTCACATGAGACCTGTTGAAAGGGATGGATACATGAGGAATAAATGGGGATGAGAGGGGGAACTATGGGGTGTGTGTTGACCTTGTTCTGCTGGCAGGTGGTGCAGCCAATGATATATTGGTAGACAAAGTGGGCAAGACCTAGCCACCAATGCTGAGTGGAGACAAGTTGACACACTTTTAAATAACCCAGGTGGCCTGCTATTTTATGGTTGTGGCACCTGGCCACCACATCACGGTGAAGAGTCCCATTAGGAGGAATGTAGGTTCAACCTTTAAAGGAGAGAAGGCTGTTGGAGTAGGACCAATCATCATGATTGGTGCAGAATGGGGAGATCTGGATTACGTCATCAGCGGTGGCTTGGATGGTATTCAAGACAAGGGGGTTGGACATGGAGGAGGCCACAAGTTTGTTATGGAGGGTGGTGTCAATGAGATTGATGAACATAGAGTCGGAGAGGACGACAACATCAGAATTGTTGTTGTTGAAGTCAGAGACAAGGTCAGGACAGTGGGAAAGTGCATCAGGACCAGTGAGGAGTTTGCTGGGCATGTGGATGATCTTGAGGTCAAAATCAGTGAGGTCTAGAAGCCACTGGGCTTGGTGATGATTGAGTTCTTGGGCCTGACAGAAATAAGTCAGGTTCTTGTGATTGGTGAATACTTAAATGGGGAATATGGAGCCATGGAGATAGTGGCGCCACATTTTGAGAATGCAGAGAATGATGAGAAGCTCCCAGTAATGGATATTGTAGTTCCATTCTGTGGGAGATAGCAACACTGATTTGTAGAAACAGGGGTGCCATTCTCTGTTGGAGTTGGTTTGGAGGAGAATTCCACCAGTAGCCCATTTTGAGATGTTGGTGGCAATAGTGAATGGTTTGGAAAGATCCAGGAGCTGGAGGATAGGTTGGGACTAGAAAAGCTCCTTGAGGCGATCAAAGGACTGCTGTTGGGAAGTGGTCTACTGCCAAGGTTGCTTCTTCTTGGTGAGGTTGATGAGGAGGTGAGTGACTGTGGAATAGTCAGGGATAAATTGGTGGTAAAAGTTGGTAAAGCCCCGGAAGGAGCGAACACCCTTGAGATTAGTAGGTACTGGCCATTTGGCAATACCATCAAGTTTAACTTGGTCCATGGCAAGTTGGCCCAGTTTCACAATCATACCTAGGTACTTGACCTCTTTGATGTCGAATATGCATTTCTCGAGTTTGAAATGGAGGTCAAGTTCCTCCATTCATTGTAGAACATGTTTGGTGCACTCTTTGTGGGTCTTCTGATCTGGGGAAAAGATCAGTAAATCATCCATATAGATGATGAGCCAGCCCTCTGTGATCATGTCATGGAAGGAATCATTCATGAACTGCTGGAAAGTTGCAGGAAAGTCAGTCATGCTGAAGAACATGACTGTTGATTTGAAAAGTTCTTTATGGGTAATGAATGTGGGTTTCCATTGATCACTGTCTTTGATTTGGACATTGTTGTACCCCCAACAAATGTCAAATTTTGTGTATACCTGAGCCTCTTTGAGTTTATCTACAAAATCAGTGATCAAGGGGAGAGGGTAGGCATCCTGAACAGTATGTTCATTCAAGTAGTGGTAATCTTGGCAGGGATGGAGTTTGCTGTCCTTCTTCTTAATGAAGAAGAAGGGGGACACTTGGGGTGAGTTCAAAGGTTGGATCTTTCCAGCCTTGAGGTTCTCATCAAGAAAGTCTTCAGTGACCTTCTTTTTGTTGGGAAAGAATGGGTAGATCTTGCCAATCTTGGGAGTGAAGGAATCCTTCATATTGATAGTGTGATTGTAGGGGCAAGAAAGGGGGAGTTCACCAGTGGCAACTTCAGAGAAAACCTTGGAGAATGCAGCATATTCAGAAGGAAGGACGGCCTTTTTTTTATTGGCAAGTTGTTTGATGGTGAGATCCGTAGTGGTGGTGTAGGCTTTGATTTATGCAGGATTGACAACAAATCAGCAATCACCATGGAGGTATCGGTTGATAGTGTAGATGGAAGTGGCAGTATGGGTGAAGTCCTCAGCCTGAACATATTCTTCATTTCCGATGTTGAGGAAGTCATAAAGTTTCTTGTCCCAAATATGGTCAATCTGGTGGTGGTGGATGGTTGGGGCAATTTTTGATAATGAAGATATGCAAGGAAAGTGTTATGGGTCAGGGTGTCATCAGTGGATTTCACAAAGAGGGATTTTGACTGGTCAATAGACTTGTCAATTTGGATGGTGTTCTTCTCCCAGTCAATGGTGAGGTTGACCTCCATCAAACAGGGGAAGGTGAGGATAATGCATTCTTCTCCACATCCCATGACATGGAAGAGAACTTTGTGAGTAATGCTGTTGACAGAAATGAACAGATTGGCCGTATATCGGATGGTGTCTTTTATGTTCAGGTTTCATTGATGTTGCAGACTTGGATTGGTTTCTCAAGTTTGCAGCAAGGAGTCTGATGTTTTTGTGTGAATTGCCAGTCAAGGCAATTGATGGTTGCTCCAGAGTTGACTAGAGTGGTCATTTTGACGTTTTTGAGAGCACATGAAGGAACAATGAGTTGGACAGGAATACTCAATGATCTATTGTTCTTGGAGGGTACATGCATGGTCTTAGATATGATGAGGGAGGACTGCATCAATTGATACTCCCCTTTCAAAAACCCTGGGCATAGGTGATAGAGACCTTTGGTTCATCTTTGTCATCACATTCCATCAAGTCTGGCATAGTTGTCTCTTCTTCATCTTTCTTTACTGCTGCTACATCATCACCTTTTGACTTCTTTTCTCTAGAAGGTGCAGGTGAGGTAGTGAACTTCACTTTGCAATTGATGGAAGTGTGGCCAGGTTTTTGACACTTGAAACAGAGGCCCTTGTGGGTGCATTCAGAATGGAGGGTGTTGGTGAGTTTTGGGAGACAAGTGGAGATGACATTGATGTCCATGACATTGGGGTCAGCAGTGCAAGGGAGGTGGAAGGTCTTTGAGAGTGCAGCAGGTTTTGCATTATGCGCCTTGATCTCCTGAGCCCATTTCCACATGGTATGAAATATCATCACCTTCTTGTACTAGTTATTGATTTTGGTGGGGATGGTTTCCATCATCATAATGCAAGACATGACAGGAGTGGGGATACCAGTTGAGTAGTAGCTGATGAGGACATTGGAGTCAGTGACTCCAGCAATAGTGGTGTGGTTTTGGAATTGGGAGGTGTACAAGGAAAGGGAGGGTTTGTAGACTTCCTTGAATGTGATCATGTGGGTAGTGGACATTCAGGTAATGGATTGTCTGATGATGTTGTGGTGTTGGAAGGCCTTGTTGATTTTATTGATGAACTCAGCCCAAGTGCCTATCGATATGGTGCCAGTGGTAGAATTAATTCTGGCAGTGTGGAAGGTAGTTGCCCAAGTGAAGGCTGATCTTTTCTGTTATGCTTGGTCCAGGTAGGAGTGAGCGTAGCCTTGGATAACCCCTAGTTGGCTAAGGGCTGATGTGAGGAGTGTCAGAACAATGCCAACGAGGTGTTCAGTGATCTAGAGTTGAAGAATGAGTCCTGGGCAGAGGGTTGTCCAGTGATGGGATTGAGAAGTTTCAAGAGAGTCCAATTAATACGAAGAATGAGGACGCTATTGTGAAAACAAGAGTCAATGTGTCGAGAGGATCAAGGGCAAGGGACTAAGGGTATATTCCCAAGGAGAACTAAACTAAGGGACAGGTATGCTACATGGAGGTTTATATACCTAAGGAGGATGCACATGGACCAAGCTATGTAATCAGGGTAAAGGGTATGCTTGGTGAGTGCCAAGAGAATTAGTAATGCCAAGCAAAGAAGTATGACTTGAGATAAGTCATGCATGATGAGGTATGACTCGACTTGAGTCAAGACCCGAGATAATGGTACAGGTGACAATAGTGTGAGAAAGGTGAACCTGATGGGGTTACTGTGGAGTGCTGGTCGTTGTGAGACAAAAGAGACAAATGAGTATAATGGTAGCACGAGAAAGGTGAACCTGTAGGTTACCGTGGAGTATCTACCATTGTCAAGGATAAGATGCATAAGAAAAAGTGCATAGACAATGACAAAGCAAAGGAATCATAACAATGAACAACATCTTCAGTGACATGTATGCCGTCATCATTGTCTACTTGGATAACGTGTGCATCTTCATAAAGGGAAAGTTGAACAATGAGCATTCTGCCATTGTCATGGAGGTATTACAGTGCTTGCACAACAATGACCTCTATGCCAAACCAGAAAAATGTATTTAATGCTGACAAAGTCGATTTCTTAGGCATGACCATATCAAAAAAAGGGTTGGTATGCAATCAAAAAAAGTTGACGCCATCCTTGACTGGCCAGCCCCCACCAAACTAAAACAGCTCCAATCATTCCTCAGTCTTTGCAATTATTATTGTCATTTTATTAATGGTTTTGGACAGATTGCCTGCCCCCTGAATGATCTAACCAAGAAAGGTGTTCTATACACCTCAGGGGAGGCTCAGCAAATGGCATTTGATATACTCAAAAAACAATTCACCTCTGCTCCCCTCCTCATGTTCCCCAACTCAACTAAAGATATGCACATTGAAACAGATGCAAGTGACATCGCCACCAGGGCCATTCTATTGGTCCTGGGAGAGAATAAGTTATGGCGCCCATGCACTTTCCTTTCTCACTCTCACTCTCCTGTGGAGAAAAATTATCCTGTCTATGATAAAGAACTTCTCACTATTATACATGCTC
>JBBPLZ010000318.1:0-13433 GCA_038090055.1 Hemileccinum hortonii | reverse complement strand
ATGCAACACAAAAAAGTTGAAGCAGTCCTAGATTGGCCGGTCCCAACCAAACTTAAACAACTCCAAGCATTCTTGGGGTTATGTAACTATTA
Source organism: Hemileccinum hortonii (assembly GCA_038090055.1). NCBI lineage: Eukaryota > Fungi > Basidiomycota > Agaricomycetes > Boletales > Boletaceae > Hemileccinum > Hemileccinum hortonii. The sequence continues at coordinate 13,341 of JBBPLZ010000318.1, read as the reverse complement.
TCGCCGATTTATTGACGGTTTTGGACAGATTGCTCGACCCTTAAATGACCTAACAAAGAAAGACACACCCTGGTCATGGGGCGAGGCACAACAAAAATCCTTCGAAACTTTAAAAAGAAAATTTATGGAAGCCCCACTCTTGGCACATCTTGATGCTACGAAAGAGATGCGGGTGGAAACCGATGCAAGTGACATCGCCACGGGAGCAGTGCTCTCTATCAAATCAGATGATGGTAAATGGAGGCCTTGTGCCTTCTTGTCTCACTCCTTCTCATCCGCAGAGCGGAATTATCCTATTTATGACAAAGAGCTTCTAGCAATCATACGCGCTCTAGAAGAGTGGCGTCATTACTTAATCGGGAAAACTAATTTCGAGATTTGGACAGATCACAAGAATCTCGAATACTGGAAAAAGCCACAAACGCTATCCGGAAGACAAGCCTGCTGGCACGAACTCCTACAAGAGTTCAATTACACTTTAATTTATAAACCAGGCACGAGTAATGGCAGGGCAGATGCGTTATCGCGACGCCCAGATCATGGTGACGCCGTCGAAAATCACAATGAGAACATCACTGTCCTACCCAAAGAAATATTTATTAACTCATCCTTGTTATGCCTGCCTATTAAACTCCTTACAGAAAATGCCAAGCTCCCCGTCAAGGGCTCAGAATCAGCAGCCGGGTTCGACCTCTACAGTGCCGAGGAAAGAGTAGTACCTGCCAAAGGGAAAACCCTAATTCCCACAGATATCTCCATCGCACTGCCAATCGGTACCTATGGTCGCATTGCTCCCAGAAGTGGACTAGCCACCAAACATATGATCGACGTAGGAGCTGGTGTAATCGATGCCGACTACCGAGGAAACCTCGGAGTCCTCCTATTTAACTTTTCGGATTTTGATTTTGCAATCGCTAAACACGACAGGATTGCACAACTTATTATTGAAAAAATCGAAAACCCTGTCCTCAAAGAAACCAACTCCCTTCCTGAAACCAATAGGGGTGCCCAAGGTTTCGGATTGTCAGGACTACAAAATGTTTCACTTTCTTCTCCTTTCTTCATTAAATTACAAAAAGAATCAGAAAAACAGGGCGTCGATGCCATCAATGAATATGAATACTATGCCCTGGAAAAAGTTTATAAAAATAACAGAAACATCATTTACGTTCCTCCTTCCCTCCGCACCGAACTTTTAACATTATATCATGACTCACCTGTCGCTGGACACCCAGGTCATGCACGTACCACTTATGCTATTCACAGACACTATTGGTGGCCAGGAGCCACCGCTTTTATTAAAAAATACGTCGACCACTGCCAGGTGTGCTCCCTCACGAAGGGATCGTCAAAGCCACCGGCAGGAAAATTAAAACCTCTTCCCACACCTACTGCACCCTGGGAAGATATCTCCATAGACTTTGTGACCGGACTTCCTTTATCTAATGGATTTGATTCTATTTGTACTATAGTTGATCGTTTTTCCAAGGAAATCGTCCTTGTTCCTTGTCTAAAGCAGATTTCGTCTTGGGACTTAGCCAAATTATTTAGAGACCATGTGTGGTCTGTTCATGGACTCCCTTCATCCATAGTTTCAGACCGCGGACCACAGTTTTCTTCGGAGTTTACCAAGGACCTCTGCTCTTTGTTGGGCATCACACAAAAAATGTCCACCGCTTACCATCCTCAGACAGATGACCAAACGGAACGCATCAATCGGGAGATAGAACAGTATCTCCGCGCTTACGTTGCCAAAAAACAAGAGGATTGGGCAGAATGGCTCAAAATGGCTCAGTTCAGCCACAATAACAACCTCACCTCAGCTACCGGCACCATTTCTTTTGCCGTCACCAAGAACTATTTCCCTCAAATGGGATTTGAAGGTTCTAGCCATACCATGGGGGGTTCTTTTGGAACTGAGACTGGTCACGCCCACAAAGAAATAGAGGCTATCTTGGAAAAAACAAAACAATGGATGAAAGCAACAGCCGACAAAAGGAGATCTGACGCACCGCCTTACGCCATCAGCGACCGCGTCTGGCTATCAATGGATAATTTATCCCTCCCCTACACTGCACGAAAACTTACACAAAAATGGATTGGCCCTTACACGATCGAGGCTGTCCTACCCAATGCAGTTAAACTTCGCCTTCCTTCCTCCATCCAAATCCACCTGGTCGTCAACATCACTCGCGTAAAACCATATCGTGACAGACTGGAAGGACAACTGGCTCTTCGCCCCAATCCTATCACTGTCAATGAGGATCGGCATGAGGAATATGAAGTGGACTACATTGCCACATCGCGACTTAAGGGCCGCGGTATTCAATATCTCATGCACTGGAAGGGTTGGGACGAAACGGATCACACATGGGAACCATCTTCTAATTTAGCCCATGCTCAAGGGGCCATCTCCGACTTCCATCTTTCCCACCCATCCGCACCCTGTCCTATCCGTAATATCTCCTTGTTGGACTTTTCCACACTTTTCCGTGATTTCGGACCTTCGTACTCCGGATTTTCTGCATCTCGAATTGACTTTGAGTCTTGAAAATGGGGGGTAATGTTATGATTGCTCCTCAACTCACATTCTTTGACCAGATGGAGACAGACTCCACTGACACATGTACGCTTGGACTCTAACTTTCATTTCTCAGAAGTCACGTGACAAGCAGCACGTGACTGTGGGACATATCACATGACTAGGTCTAGACCCGGTGATGTCATGCCTCATGTCTTATCTCTTATCTTTCTTATCTGCTCACCCTTATCGTTTCTCTCACGTCAACTAAGGTTCACTCTCACACCTTGCTTCTTTCTCTCACGCCTGCCCTAGAGTGTACCTTGGTCCGTGCGTATTAGTTACATGTATATAAGGTAGACCTTTGCGACTGGTTCCCCAGTCTAATTCACTTGTTTCCCACACCAGACTTTGTCCCCTGCCTGCGCCTGTTGAGTTCCGCTCCTCCTCATCTCATTTGCCGGTTTCGGAGGCTACCTGTAAAAGGCCTCTACTCGTCGTTTCTATCTCTTGTTTGAGTTGCTCGTTGCGTTTAGGTTGAGCATGCCTTTGGCTCACAACAAACACCATCTCCGGCACTGTATCCATGGGTACCTGGTCGGACTTTGTAGACAAGATCAACAAAGCTTTTCAACACCACAACGTCATCAGACAATCCATCGCCTGGATGTCCACCATCCGCATGATCGCTTCGAAGAGGGTATACAAACCCTCTCTCTCCTCATACACCTCCCAATTCCAGAATCATGCCACCATCGCCGGAGTCACCAACTCCAATGTCCTTATCGGCTACTACTCGACCAGTATCCCCACCCCCGTCATGTCCCGCATTATGATGATGGAGACCATTCCCACCAAGATCGATGACTGGTACAAGAAGGTGATGACCTTCCACACCATGTGGGAACGCGCCCAAGAAATCAAGGCATGAAATGCCAAACCTACCACCCCTGCTAAAACCTTCCACCTTCCCCGTGCTGTCAACCCAGACACCATGGACATTGATGTAATCTCCACCTGTCCCCCAAAACTCACAGACACCCTCCGTTCCGAATGTGCCTGCAAGGGCCTTTGCTTCCGCTGCCGAAAACCCGGCCATACCTCCGCAAACTGCAAGGCAAAGTTCGCCACCTTGCTCACACCATCCGGAGAAAAGAAGTCGAAAGGTGGTGATGTAGCTGTGGCAAAGAACGATGAAGAAGAGATGGCTATGCCAGACTTGATGCAATGTGACAACAAAGGTATTCCTGAGATGGTTGCCTACGTCAAGGGTTTTTGAAAGGGGAGTGTTGATCGACGTGATCCTCCCCCATAGTATCTAAGGCTGCGCATGTATCATCCAAAACTAATAGATCTCTGAGTATCCCAGTTCAACTCATTGTCCCTTCACACACCCTCAAAAACATCAAAACCACCGCCCTCGTTGACTCCGGTGCAACGATCAACTGCCTTGATTGGCAATTTGCACAAAAACATCAGATCCCTTGCCATAAGCTTGAGAAACCGATTCAAGTTCGCAACGTCGATGAAACCCTGAACAAGAAAGGCACTATCTGATACATGGCCAACTTGTTCATCTCCGTCAACGGCATTACCCATGAAGTTCTCTTCCACGTCATGAGATGTGGAGAAGAATGCATCATCCTCGGATTTCCCTGGCTGACCGCGGTTAACCCCGCCATCAACTGGGAGAAAAACACCATCTTGATTGATGAGTCTACCGACCAGTCAAAAACCCTCTTCACTAAATCCTCCGCTGATTCCAAAACCCACGATGCATTCCTCGCCCGCCTCCGATACCAAGAACCAACTCCTGTCCCCTGTCATCACCAAATTCACCATGACTGGGACAAAAACCTCTATGACTACCTTGACATTGGAAACCCTGAGTATGTCCAAGCAGAAGACTTTGTTAAAACCGCTGTTTCTGCCTACTCCTGGGAAAGATATATCTGCAGTGATCACCGAATCATCATCAATCCTGCCCGCATAAAAGCATACACCACCACCACAGACCTCGCGATCAAACAACTCGCGAACAAACTGAAGATCACTCTTCCTCCTGAATACTCTGCCTTCTTGAAGGTCTTCTCCAAAGTCATCGCAAGCGAACTACCACTGTCTCGCCCCTACGATCATGCCATCAACCTGAAGGACTCATTCACTCTGAAGATCGGCAAGATCTACCCCCTTTCCCCCAATGAGAAGAAAGCCGCCGAGGACTTCCTTGACGAAAACCTCAAGGTTGGAAAAATCCGCCCCTCCCAATTCCCACAGGTGTCACCCTTCTTCTTCGTCAAAAAGAAGGACGGCAAACTCCGCCCATGCCAAGATTATTGCTACCTGAACGAACATACCATTTGGGACGCTTACCCTCTCCCACTGATTACTGACCTCATAGACAAACTCAAAGAGGCTCAAATATACACCAAGTTCGATGTTTGTTGGGGGTACAACAACGTCAGAATCAAAGACGGCGATCAATGGAAAGCCACGTTCATTACCCACAAAGGCCTCTTTGAACCCATGGTCATGTTCTTCAGCATGACTAACTCACCCACAACCTTCCAGAGATTTATGAACGATTCTTTCCGTGACATGATCGCGGAAGGATGGCTTATCATTTACATGGATGACCTACTGATCTTTTCCCCCGATCAGAAGACCCACAAAGAATTCACCAAGCGTGTCCTGCAATGAATGGAGGAACTCGACCTCCATCTCAAACTCAAGAAATGTGTATTCGACACCAAGGAAGTCGAATACCTAGGCATGATCATGAAGCTGGGTCAACTTGCCATGGACCCAGTCAAACTTGATGGTATCGCCAAATGGCCAGTACCCACTAACCTCAAGGGCGTTCGCTCTTTCCTGGGTTTCGCCAATTTCTATCGCCGCTTCATCCCTGACTACTCCACAGTCGCACACCCCCTCATCGATCTCACCAAGAAAAAGCAACCCTGGGTGTGGACCACTGACCAACAGTAGTCCTTTGATCAACTCAAGGAACTTTTCCAGTCCCACCCCGTCCTTCAGCTCCCAAACCTCGCTAAACCCTTTGCTATCGCCACCAACGCCTCCAAATGGGCTACCGGTGGTATTCTCCTTCAAATCAACACCAACGGAGATTGGCACCCCTGTTCTTACAACTCTGCTTCACTATCCCCCGCAGAATGGAACTATGACATCCACAATTGGGAGCTTCTCGCAATTCTCCATGCCCTCAAAATGTGGTGCCACTATCTCCACGACTCCACATTCCCCATCCAAGTCTTCACAGATCACAAGAACCTGACCTATTTCCATCAGGCCCAGGAACTCAACCATTGCCAAGCCTGGTGGCTTCTAGACCTCATTGACTTTGATCTCAAGATCATCCACGTCCCCAGCAAACTCCTTGCCGGTCCTGATGCCTTCTCCCGCCGCCCCGATCTCATCCCCGAGTCTGACAATGACAACTCCGATGTCATTGCCCTCTCCGACTCTATGTTTGTCAACCTCATTGACACTACCTTGCACGAGAAACTCATCACCTCCTCCACCTCCAACCTCCTCGTCCTGAACACCGTCCAAGCCACAGTTGGTAAGAAACTCCAGATCTCCCCCTTCTGCACCAATCTCAAGGATTGGTCCTACTCCAATGGCCTCCTTTCCTTTAAAGGCTGTATCTACGTCCCTCCTGATGGAACTCTCTGCCGTGATGTGGTGGCTGGGTGCCACGACCATGAAATGGCAGGCCACCCAGGGTTCCTGAAAACGCGTCAACTTGTCTCTGCGCAGTATTGGTGGCCTGGACTTGCTCAATTCGTCCACCAATACTGTTACGATTCCTTATGCTTTATCATCCGCTATGCCCTTTTTCCACTTATCCATTTCTTTCATGATGGTAGACTCTCTACGGTAACCTGCGGGTTCACCTTTCTCACACCACCATCATACGTGTTTATCTCTTTTGTCTCACAATGACCAGTACTCCATGGTAATCTCATTGGGTTCACCTTTCCTACGCTGTCATCGCTCGTACTGTTGTCTTGGGTCTTGACTCATGTCGAGTCATACCTTATTGCGCATGACTCATTCAAAGTCACGCTTCCTTTGTTTGGCATTACTAATTCTCTTGGCACTTACCAAGCGTGCCCTTTACCCTGATTACTTAGCTTGGCCCATGTACGCTCCCCTTAGGTATATAAACCCCCGCATCGCGTACCTATCCCTTAGCTTTTAGTTCCTTGCCCTTCGTCCTTCATGCGCATCGACTCTTGTCTTTGCAACAATGTCCTTGTCCTCCGTATTAATTGGACTATCTTTGAACCCTTCAATCTCGTCGCTAGGCAACCTCTTGCCTAGAACTTGTTCTTCAACTCTTGATCGCTGAACACCCCGTCGGCATCGTCCCGACACTCCCTGTGTCCATCCTTAGCCAACTAGGGGTTATCCAAGGCTACGCTCGCTCCTATCCAGACCAAGCGTAACAAAAGAACTAAGCTACTTCTTCTTTCACGGCTACTACTACGTAAGCCGTATCACTGAACCACTCTGTCCTACTACAGAGATCCTCACTGGACCGCCGCACGGCGTCTCCTTCCCGTCATTGCCCCTGATTCCACTGATGAAGACCAGGACACCGCTCTGCCTCTTCGAACTCCTACGTCGTCCTTCAGATGAAACCCTTCACCTCCACCTTTGCCTTCACCCCCACCTTCGCCTTCACCCCCACCTTCGCCTTCACCCCCACCTTCGCCTTCGCCCCCGCCTCTGACACCTCCGACTACCATGTCTACAGCAAAACCAGTTGAGCTCAAGCTCAACTCTCCCTCCGAGTACGATGGCTCATTCGTCAAATACCAGGCATGGTTCAACTCGTGCCTCTTTTACCTCTTGACCAACGTTGACGTGTATAACACCGAAGCAAAGAAAATCGCATTCATCCTCTCATTCATGACAAAGGGATCGGCCCACACCTGGGCAACCACCTTCCGCGCCGCCAGGATCAACACGGTCTCTGGCACCATATCCATGGGTACTTGGTTGGACTTTGTCGACAAAATCAACAAGGCCTTCCAGCACCACAACGTCATCGGGCAATCCATTGCTTGGATGTCCACCACTCGCATGATCGCCTTGAAGGGGGTATACAAGCCCTCTCTATCTTCGTACACTTCACAGTTCCAGAATCACACTGCCATCGCTGGAGTCACCAACTCGAATGTCCTTATCGGCTACTACTCAGCCAGTATCCCCGCCCCCGTCATATCCCGCATCATGATGATGGAAACCGTCCCCACCAAAATTGAGGACTGGTACAAGAAGGCTATGATCTTCCATACTATGTGGGAACGCGCCCAAGAAATCAAGGCACATAATGCTAAGTCCGCTGCCCCCTCCAAGACCTTCCACCTTCCCTGCGCTATCGACCCCGATGCCATGGACATCGACATTATCTCCACCCGCCCCCTGAAACTTACCGAAGCCCTCCGCTCCGAATGCACCCGCAAAGGTCTCTGCTTCTGCTGCCGGAAATCCAGTCACACCTCCACGAACTGCAAAGCTAAGTTCGCCGCATCCCCTGCACCATCTGAAGAAAAGAAGTCAAAAGGTGGTGATGTAGCGGTTGCAAAGAACGACGAAGAAGAGATGACACCGCCAGACTTGATGGAATGTGATGATGAAGGCACCCCCGAGTCCGTCTCATATGCATGGGGTTTTTGAAAGGGGAGTATCGATCGATGCGATCCTCCCCCGTTGTATCTAAGGCTGCGCATGTATCATCCAAAACTAATAGATCTTTGAGTATTCCAGTCCAACTCATTGTCCCCTCACGCACCCTCAAAAACGTCGAAACCACCGCCCTCGTTGACTCCGGCGCAACAATCAACTGTCTTGACTGGCAGTTCGCACGAAAACACCAGATCCCCTGCATGAAATTGGAAAAACCAATCCAGGTTCGAAACATCGATGAAACTTTGAACAAGAAAGGCACCATCCGATACACCACCAACTTGTTCATCTCCATCAACGGCGTTACCCACGAAGTTCTCTTCCACGTCATGGGATGTGGAGAAGAACGCATCATCCTCAGCTTCCCTTGGCTGACCGCAGTCAACCCTGCCATCAACTGGGAGAAGAATACTATCCAAATCGACAAATCCTCCGATCAGTCGAAATCCCTCTTCGCCAAATCCTCCACGGACTCTACCACCCATGACGCCTTCCTCGCCCGCCTCTGCTACCAAGAGCCAACCCCTACCCCCCACCATCACCAAGTTCACCATGATCGGGACAAATGTCTCTATGACTACCTTGACGAAGGAAATCCTGAGTACATCCGCGCTGAAGACTTTGTCAAAACTGCCGTCTCCACCTATTCTTGCGAAAGGTATATCTGCGGCAATCACCGCATCATCATCAACCCGGCCCATGTCAAAGCCTACACCACTGCCACAGATCTTGCGATCAAACAACTCGTGAATAAACCCAAAATCACCCTTCTTCTTCGTCAAAAAGAAGGACAACAAGCTCCGCCCTTGCCAGGACTACCGCTACCTGAATGAACACACCGTTCGGGACGCTTACCCTCTTCCCTTGATCACTGACCTTGTAGATAAACTCAAAGAGGCTCAGGTATACACCAAATTTGACGTTCGTTGGGGGTACAACAACGTCCGAATCAAAGATGGCAATCAATGGAAAGCTGTGTTTATTACCCACAAGGGTCTCTTTGAGCCCACGGTCATGTTCTTCGGCATGACTAACTCTCCCATGACCTTCCAATGATTTATGAACGACTCTTTCCGTGACATGATTGTGGAGGGATGGCTCATCATTTACATGGATGACCTACTGATCTTCTCCCCCAATCAGAAGATCCACGAGGAGCGCACCAAGCGTGTCCTACAACGAATGGAGGAACTCGACCTCCACCTCAAACTCGAGAAATGCATGTTCAACACCAAGGGAGTCGAATACCTAGGTATGATCATAAAACCAGGCCAACTTGCTATGGACCCAGTTAAACTCGACGGTATCGCCAAATGGCCAGTACCTGCTAACCTCAAGGGCGTTCGCTCCTTCTTGGGCTTCGCCAACTTCTATTGTCACTTCATCCCTGACTATTCCACAGTTGCGCGCCCCCTCATTGACCTCACCAAGAAAAAGCAACCTTGGGCCTGGACCGCTGACCAACAGCAGTCTTTCAATCACCTCAAGGAGCTTTTCTAGTCCCGCCCAGTCCTTCAACTCCCGGATCTTTCTAAACCCTTCGCTATCACCACCGACGCCTCCAAATGGGCCACCGGTGGTATCCTCCTCCAGACTGACGCCAATGGAGATTGGCACCCCTGTTCGTACAACTCCGCTTCACTATCTCCCGCAGAATGGAACTATGACATCCATGATCATGAACTCCTCGCAATCCTCCATGCTCTCAAGATGTGGTGCCACTATCTCCATGGCTCCACCTTCCCCGTTCAGGTCTTCACGGACCATAAGAACTTGACCTATTTCCATCAGGCCCAAGAGCTTAATCGCTGCCAAGCCCGATGGCTCCTTGATCTCGCAGATTTCGATCTCAAGATCATCCACGTTCCTGGCAAACTCCTTGCCGGTCCTGATGCCCTTTCCCGCCGTCCAGACCTTGTCCTTGAGTCCAATATGGACAACTCTGACGTCATTGCTCTCCTCGACTCTATGTTCGTCAATCTTATTGACACTACCCTGCACGAGAAACTTGTTGCATCTTCTGCCTCCGATCCCCTTGTCCTGAACGCCATCCAAGCCACGGTCGGCAAGAAGCTCCAGATCTCTCCCTTCTGCACCAATCTCGAGGATTGGTCCTACTCCGACAACCTCCTTTCCTTCAAAGGCCGTACCTATGTCCCTCCCGATGGAACTCTCCGCCGTGATGTGGTGGCCAGGTGCCACGACCATGAAATGGCAGGCCACCCCGGGTTCCTAAAAACGCATCAACTTGTCTCCGCTCAGTATTGGTGGCCCAGGCTTGTCCAATTCGTCCGCCAATACATTGCTGGCTGTGCCATCTGCCAGCAGAACAAGGTTAACACACACCCCACGGTCCCCCCTCTCGCCCCCATCTGCTCCTCATGCACTCACCCTTTCCAGCAGGTCTCCTGTGACCTGATCACCAGTCTTCCTCCGTCCTCCAGCTTTGATTTGCTCTTGGTTGTGGTCGACCACGGGCTTACGAAGGGGGTAATTCTTTGCCCCACTACGTCTATGGTAACTGCCGAAGGAATAGCACAGCTTTTCTTCGACAAAGTCTTTACTTGGTTCAGCCTCTACAAGAAGATCATCTCTGATCGCGGCCCGCAATTCACATCATCATTCACCAAGGAACTCGGACGCCTCCTTTCCTATGACCTCGCCCTCTCCACTGCGTACCATCCTCAAACAGATGGAGAAACAGAACGAGTCAACCAGGAGGTTGAAACATATCTATGAATCTTTTGCGGTAATGAACCCTTGTCTTGGTCTGCTAAGATTTCCTTGGCAGAATTCATGCATAACCACCGGCCTCACTCTGTCACAGGGCAATCGCTCTTCTTCCTCATGATGGGCTTTGAACCCCAAGCCCTTCCCTCGGTCATCCCCTCGTCCATGGTTCCCGCCGTCTCCGATCGCATCACCACCCTTACTGCGGCACGCGATGAAGCCCTTGCTGCACACGAGCTCGCCCATCAAACTATGGCGGCACGTTCCAAGCACCAGTTCACCCCCTTTACCCTGGGAGATAAGGTTTGGTTGGAAGCCCAGAACCTGAAATGTTCCATCGTTAACCCGAAGTTCGCCGCTAAACGGGAAGGTCTCTTTACCATTACTCAGGTACTTTCCCCGATCACGTATAAGCTTTGCCTCCCCAAAACCTGGCGGATTCACCTGGTTTTCCATGGTTCTCTATTATTGCCTTATCATGAAAACTCCGTCCATGGCCCCAATTTCCCAGCTCCTCCTCTGGATCTTATCGAAGGTGAGGAAGAGTATGAAATTGAGAAAATCCTGAAACATTGCGGATCACCGCATTCCCGTTCCTTCCTGATCCGATGGAAGGGATACTCCGCCGAAGAAGACTCCTGGGTTTCAGAGTCCGATTTGAAGCACGCTGCAGAGTTTGTTAACAATTACAAAAAGCGTCACCGTCTCTGATCCTGCTCCCTCATCCCTTCCATCACAACCACCATGTCCATTGAACAACTTGTCTCCATCCCCACTTCCACTACCGTCCCCGACCTCTCGCCCCACTCCCAGTCTTCCTCTCCCATCATCGCCCTGTCCCTGTTCCGTATCATCGACGACATCTCGAATGTCGAACTCTCTAGCAATGCCGCCGCCACAGGGTGGGGCGCAGACGAAAATATTGTCCCAGTTCCTGTTCTTCCCCCTGTTTCTATTGCCACTATAACTTCTGCTGATATGCATTCCATTACCGTTGTAGACCTCCCCTTGATGGCCCATCATACCCATGAGGGATACCCCAATGCCGCTTATGCTCAGAACATCCTCCGCCTAGTCTTCGATCCCCGCCTGGCACAGTACATTGACTCTCATTTGGACATGGACTCCCCCCTCCTCGCACTTTACCAAGCGTTCTTGGGCCTAGAACGGCTCACCTCCATCCTGCAGTCCATTGAAACTGCCGAAGCTCTCCACGGCCTGACCAAGGCCCTCCTCTTCTCCATTCACCACCACACTCGTGGTGCTCTCATTGTCCTTGCCCACCAGTTATACTTCAGCGAGTTCCTTCTCAAGATTGACCGCTTTGCTCGAGCCATCGCGGATCACTATCATACCTCCCCCACCTCGCTCCCTCCGCCATATACCACCTGCTCTTCGCCCTCTGCCTCCTCGTCCCCGCTTACCGCTGACAAGCTTCAGGCTGTCGAACATGCAGAAGCATGGTGGACCGGCTTTGACGGTCGCCAACCACTCCCTGCCACTCATCCCCGGTATCATGAAGCCTGTCACATGTGCCACTGCCTTGGGCATCGTCGGGCCCAGTGCCCTCTTTATGAATGCCCCATCTGTCTCCGTGCTGCTCCAGGCCATCCTCAGGCCACCTGTCCTCTCCGTCGCTGTGAACCTCTTTGCATCTCCTCTTCATCATCTTCCGGGACTTCGACCCAGCAGTCCATGTCCTCGTCATCCTGCTCCTCACCCCGCCGCACTCACGGCACTCCTCATCCGCCCACTGCCAGGCACGGTCCCAACCATCGTCGAATAGTCTCCCCCCATTCCTCCACTCCCGCGTGAGCCCTTCCCCGTCTTCAGTGTTGATCCTGAATGGGATGACAACGCCTATGCCAACGTCACCGGCTCCCCCGGACACTATGCCCTCGACTTCTGAGCTTCAAGACCACGGGTCATCAAGTCCCCTCATCGGTGCTTTGGGTTTAGTGGGGGGGTAATGTTACAATTCCTTATGCTTTGTCATCCACTATGTCTTTTCTCGCTTACTCTTTTCTTCCATGATGATAGACTCTCTATGGTAACCTGTGGGTTCACCTTTCTCATGCCACCATCGTACACATTTGTCTCCTTTGTCTCATGATGACCAGTACTCCATGGTAACCCCATCGGGTTCACCTTTCCTATGCTGTCATTGCTCGTACCATTGTCTCGGGTCTTGACTCACGTCAAGTCATACCTTGTTGTGCATGACTCATTCCAAGTCACGCTTCCTTTGCTTGGTATTACTAATTCTCTTGGCACTTACCAAGCATGCCCTTTACCCTGATTACATAGCTTGGTCCATGCACGCTCCTCTTAGGTATATAAACCCCCGCATCGCATACCTGTCCCTTAGCTTA
>JBBPLZ010000316.1:0-13463 GCA_038090055.1 Hemileccinum hortonii | reverse complement strand
TTTGTTTCATGAAGTGATAGCATAGGAGATCTATGTACGCGCTATGAGTAAGAAGGGAACGCGGAGCAACTAGGTTCCCATAGGGGTCATAGGTCCAACATAGGTAAACATACACAAAGATGGAAATGCATATCCCTCTTTCTCACTGGGAATGACTCATCAACTTGACGCCATATTGTGCCAACGATACAAATTTCGCATTCGGATACCATCGACAGGCACCAGTTCACCTCATTGTCCCTTGGACACCAGAAATGCGTGCCTCGGGAAACACAAAGTGTGAGACGGTTCAGTCATACGAAGAAGAGTCTTTTGATGGCCGAAGGAAAAGTATCAGTGTGAGACAGACCACTCAGACGTACTAGCCGAAGAAAAGTGTAGTACCTGAAACTGGTCATTTATGAGGTGTGACATACATACGCTGAAACTGATACAGCGGAATACACGATAGCGAAAGAATGAAGCGGAAAAATAGGAGGGAGGGGGAGGAAACACAAGTCGTATGGAGGATGAGGGAACGAGAAAAAAAACTTCAAGGCTACAAAAGGTGACATTTGCTCCTCAGGATGAATAGTACTAGCAGGCGGGATCTACAACACAAGTAAGGGAGATTTAGTAACAAGAGAAGCTCAGCGCCGCGCTGGCGGTAATGTCATGTGAGAGTCAATAACTATGTTATCAACATTTGAGTTTTCGCCCGACCCTTAGAAGCATCAGATAGTCGTGTGAAAGTGTTGGTATGTGACGCACTACTTTTCGATGACATGTTGAAGTTGAGGGATGTATCGATGAGTTACTGTTGATGGGATGACGTATGGTGACGATGTACGGTTTTCTTGGTTTCGTTAGATCGTACACGTCACTGTAGTTGTGGCGGACAGTGACACGGGCGATTGAATCATCGAAAGGACATGTTGTGAGCTCTCGAGGGATGTTGCCGGAGATTCCATATAGCCGTTCAAGGAGTTGCAGTCAGCTGCTCGAAAATGTGCAGACAATGACGGAAAGCAATGGGATGCCTGTTGTGGTCCCACAGGTTGTCAAGGCTAAGATTTTTCCACCCGAGCGACTCTCCTCGGATTCTTTCGTCAAATTTCCCCTTCCTTTGTACGCCTCCTTCCGTGATTAAGTAGCTCTCATCATAAGCAGCTAGTACTTGGAAAAATGGGAGCCAATCACTTGTGTATGCCGATGCAAACGATCCATGTCGATTTGCCTTTTGGATATTGTCCTTTTGGCGAGGGATTTCCGAGTTCCGCACCGACCAGATGGGTTGGCGTGCAGCCAGCGCTTCCTCTCACATTGTTCCTTGGTTTTATATATCTACACGGAGAGGTTATTGATGCCTCTCTGATACCGCTGATTGAAGCATCGTCTAGTCGATACGAGTCATGTCGACCAATCCACCTCTCCCGCCGCTTGGACCTCTGTATGGTTCGTTTTACTTTGGCATGATCCTCTGTACCGCATTGTACGGTATCACATGCCTGCTTTTGGTCATGACAACTCGGAAGCCACCGCCTTTACTGTCCACACTGGCATTATCGCAGTTTCTGAAGAGACACCTGCTGCCCTCGGTCACAGCTTCCCCTCTTTGACTAATCCAACATAGTGTGGCCGGGTGCGTTCGCCTCGTCTTCTTCCACATGGGTTCACTTACATGTCCTTCTGGAATAGTACCAACTTGCTGTCTTCTCACTCAGTCGAATCCGAAGCGCTGTACGGAGCTGCGTATTCACGTGTTGTTGTCAGGCTCCTTGACGACAACCGGAAACTTCGGTTTGGCAAGAGAGAAGAAAGTTTGAGGGCCGTCCCGACCAAACTTGATGTTAGGTGATAGATGGAGGTACCTCGGACGTATAAGTCCCATCCATCATTCAGCGGCTCCGAAGAAAGAAGGGCAAGAAAAGTAAGACAATCTGAGCTCTACTGCAGCCCGTGCTACTCTACCAGTCGGAGATCTGCACCTTTGTGAGGGAGGCTTTCGACACACTTCATGCTTCAACCACTTTCTCCTTTTCGTTCTCGTTCCTCATCGTGCCTTCGCCTTCACCACTCGTACATCTCATCGGTGAACCAGAACTGGCACGGACCGACAAGAAACGTACGCAGATAAATAAAATACTACTTAGCAACGCGATTGCCTGGTCAAGACATTAGTCATCCTTGCTCTGATATCCGGGACAGACATACCCCAGAAAAGATTGCAGGGGCCCACCAAAGATAACGGCCCGTCAGAAGGGCACCACAGATTGGGGAACCTACAGCAAGCAAATAAACATAAACATACGTCATCGATCTCGTGACAAGCTGGTGACTCAATGTCGAGTCTCGGCTCACCCAGTAGGCCTCCAATACCTTGATTGCGTTGGACAAGATAAACGTTAGTTATACAAGGAGACGAGGGAAATAAAAACAACACACCTGTAATCGCAAAACCCACGCCCATTCTGACTCTGAAAAGTCAGAATGATATGTTACATCACCCGGAACGCGAAGGAAGATGAAAACAGCGAACCCAAGCTCTGCGGGGTCGGACGTGAGCCCCAACATGGGCGCCATCATTGCGATGTCTATCGTGGTCCAGGGCTAAGTTTGGCTGGCGTGCGCGTACAGAAGTGCAACACTCACTCATCCCAGAGAATATGCCATACAGCAACCCCAGCACGACGACACTGGCGGCTGAAGAGAGCCAAATCATACCGATAATCAGGATGGCGCACACGATGGTTGCGATGATCGTCAAGTCGATGACGCCGACGAACGGGAGCACGGTGCCAGCCACAGAGCGACCGACGAAACTGCCCGCACTCATAACGACCAACTACAAATTTATTATAGACCAACAACATCGCAATTTCAGAAATTGGCACGCACAGAGTAGAAGGCGAAGGAGTTACTGAGCCCATGTCTAAGAGCGTCTACCTGGAAATAAAAATACGGGTATAAAAACGCTGTCTGGAAGAGCGTGAACCTATGACGGGATCAGGTCTGTATTGGTCAAATGGCAGATAGAGGTAACAAAATACCATACCCGATGATCGTTAGAAGTGATGGAAGTTCGGTAAAGCACTTCTTCGTTGCCTTCCAGAAATTGACCGGGGTTGCCTCCTGACACAGCGCACCATACCGAGGACGCACGAGGATGCACGACAGGAACAACAAAACAGTAATGAATGTTGCACTGATTTGCACACCCATCCTGAAACCGATGGGACCATTCAACAGCTTATTCAACATGATGGTATTTACGATACCACCAAGGGGTACGCCCGAGCTGACGATGGACATCGCGGTCGTTCTCCGACGCTTGAAGTGATGTGACAGGACCGCAAAGCACGGGACGAACATTAGTCCCTGACCGATACCGGATGCCAGGCCTTGAGCCAGCAAAACCTGGTCAAAGTTCAGGCATATTCAGAGAAAGACTTGGTGTCAGAGAACAGTACCTGATAGTATTGTCCTGGCTGAACGAGAGACAACATGAAGATGGAGAGAGACTGGAGGACTGCACCAGTGATAAATACATGATAGCTGATGATGATGATAAGAATCGATAACGATGATGGGTTGCCGCCAGTCTCACAAATATCCGTTATCAAATAGTTGGCCACACAATGGTCCCATTGCAGTTACGAGAAACACAGACAAGCTTCCGATCCATCTGCACGATATCGTCACCAGGAATGCGACAAAGTTGAGTCGATCTACTTACGAGACAGCTGACGGACTCTCATTTTGAAGGTACTGTTTTGCATAGAAAGCTAGTCGACTATTAAGCCATTGCAAGCGCTCTTCTCAGAAATCCTCACCTTGATATACACCAAAAACATTTGTGTACCTGTTCGAGCGTTACTTAGAGAGAACAGGTCAGTTACCCGCCACATACCCAAATCCACAGAATTCGGTGAGGAAACTATAAGAACGTTGGTCAGTTCACGTAAACTCAAAAGACGGAGAGGATCTCACGCTCCAAGTACCGTACACCAGGCCACTGTACCTCCCTCAGGAAAGTCTGGTTCCGTTACAGTATGGGGAGATGATGGTAACATATTGTCGACAGAACACTTCGGTGGCATGGTCGAGTCCTCTGAGGGACCGGAATTTCCGGGAGAAGAGGTCATTTTTCTGCAAGGATCCGGAAGGAGAGAATGCGGATGACAGTCTTTTATCCAAGGTGTATATATGAGTCTAGATGAATACACATCACAAAAACTCACAGCTGGCTGATCGGAGGACCACGGTACATTATACGTTGATTCAGATCGGCCGAGCAATCGAAGAAGCTTGGTCACAGGATGCACCATATTTACTGTCACGATTGCACACGAATGCAAACGCCACATCGATAACGATTAATGACAGGCGAGTTGGCCGTGTAGAGAATTCAAGTGCCATGTGAGATACTAGGCGGTCAGGTGGGTTATGCGGGTGGGTCATAGTGCGGAACTCTGCATGAAGCATACCTCTTGCTTGCGCCCACATTTACATGTGGGAGGCATTCGTTGCGCCTGCAAATGGGAAACAGAAAGCTGTCATCAGTCACACAACCCGTCAATGAACATAGGACCCGTACCCGAGTGCGGCAACCACTCAGTTCCACGAAAATATGACAGAGAAAGGTTAGTGAGGACACGAGTTCAGAAGCAAGCCTCGATGGGCCCACCGTAATGAAAACAATCACATCATATTCACCGAATCACCAACCTAGGCAGTATGAACCTTCGGAAGCGGATGATTGATTATTAGAGAACAAATCGTGTTAACAGTGTTCAAGGTGGTCCGAGTCACAGCCACCACCCACCGGCCCGGGCATCTGACTCAGATCCGGGTTGAGCACATTTTTGTTGCAGACCACCACCACTACAATGGGCGCGTACTACGACGAAATCGAAATCGAAGACATGAGCTGGGACGAGGCAAATGGGGTTTACCACTATCCTTGCCCTTGCGGTGACCGCTTCGAGATCTCTCGGAAACAGCTTGCAAATTATGAAGACATCGCGACGTGCCCCAGTTGTAGCCTGATCATTCGCGTCATATATGACCCTGTACGCATTTTTGTTGGCAGTGTGGTGAATTAGTGTCCACTCATTCCCTACTTCTCTCCGACAGCTCGATTTCGAAGATGAACCGCCGGACGATGAGCCACAGTCAGGGGAAAATGAGGAGGAGGATGAATCAGAGAATGATAACTTTGAGGATGCCCTCGAAAAGCTTACGCTCCACGAACCAAAGCCTGCCATGATCGCCGTTTCCGCCTAAATGAGACCTGCTTGCCTCAGTCACACCTCCTCTTCTTTGACACCTTCAGCGTTGTATGATCGAGTGCGTTTGCCTCGCCGTCTTCTTCCGCATAGGTTTACTCACGTGTTTCCTTGCAATTTCATCAGATGGTACCCAACTGTCGTCCGATTCAGTCAACGTATTGATATAGGAGCATCCTCACGAAAACTGGAAGATAAACATCCATACAAAGTGATCAATCCACCTTGCTCGTCGTTCTACTCTCCCTGAATTCCCTGAATCGATATTTCAGTCCGGCGTTATCTAAGACGGGTAACGGAATCCAAGCGGGTTAGGTCAATCAATATTTTGGTTGTGTTTGGCAGCGAGCGGTACAGGCGTATCTCTCCACAAGGATAGCTTCTTATTGGTTTTGATAACTACACAGTGTTCAGGCAAACTATCCGAGTTGCAGAGTCACGAATTATCGTCAGGCTACACAACCGCGACAGGAAAGTTCAGTTTGGTGAGGTGTTTTCATTGATCAGCGATGGATCACATCGAGAACGTCAGATCATCTCACACAGAGATGTCACGACTATCTGTCGTGGTGTCGGTGATCGTAAACAGTTTGTTCGTGTCCTTCCCTCCACTTGTCGCCGGATCGCCGATGCTAGCGCCATCAGAGTCAGTGAGTATGAAGCTCCGAAAGTTACGCTGTTAGAGGACTGATGGTCTCGTCCTTCTCACAGTCGATACTAAACTTGGGTGCATGATATTTTTGATCTTGCCTTCGCAAATGCTGCATAGTCACAAGGTCGATCCGATTGACCCCACCTTACGATTCAAGTAAGTAATTGGGCACGTTTCTGATGGTCCATGTCATTCCCTGCTTCGAATCATCTATCTTCCTACATTGGGATCTCGTTGGCCCTCAGACTTGCTTGTTCCGCAAGGCCGTCCAATATATGCACGCAGGCTTCGACTTCTAGTTCTCGGAAATGATCGCAAATGGTCGTAACGCTGTGGGACGCTGGATCGCGATTCGCCTGCTAGATTAGACACATGAAGCTTCGTTTCCATTGCCAACTCGAGTGGCGCCAGCATGTTCACCAGCCATGATGATGGCGTGCTTCCAGTGACCTCCCAAATACCGACTTTTCAAGGTTGGGTATAGTCACCTGGTTTCGGTGCTACCCACGAATATCCGAGCATCCAACCCTCCTTTTTTTTGTCACGCCAGACGAACATCGTTGTCACTACTCAAGGTCACAGCAAAGGTCTTCCATGGACCTGGAGCGGTTTCTACCGGAGTATCGCCATGGAAAGGACCCGGATTCAGACCCAAGTCATTTAGTTGTTGGCGTGAGGATTGGTAGTACTGCCGACCTCAGAAAAAGACACAGAATTTGGAATAATTCTGAAGTGTCGAATTCCGATCTCTCCATCATCCGGTAGCGATGCGATTACTATCATTCTGTCTAATCAACAGACTCGGCGGTACACTCTTATCAAAACACGTTCATCGTAGACTTACAGGAATCAGACCCAAAGATACCAGGATGCGTAATGACCTGGCTGTTATACCATCTCAAGGATGGTAATACGCCAGCTCGTCTTTCGCCAGGAATAGTCGTGTGGGTACCTGCTTCTTACATACCGTAAACACAACTTCCCAGACAGCTCATCCCAATCTTGTGCATCGCACGCCAGGCCGCCGCTTTCGGGACTGAGGTCGTCATGATCAACGAGGATCCTGTTGACATTGAAATTCTCATTGCTTGGGGCAGAAAGTGATGCTGCTTCGATAAGGTGTTTGGAACCCGTAGGGGAAGACGGTGAAGGTGGGAAACGCAAAGGCCAGAATATTCGTTCTGAAGTAAATACCGCGGGTTGATCGGTGCTATACGGTGTCGGAGACGAGAACTGGGTACACGTCAGTTCGATACCCCTGCCAACAAGGGAAATGGGAAGAAGCACATACTTTGTAGGTGGCAATGGTCTTCGCATTGGGTTCTGAATTGTCTATATCTGGGTAGATGAACCTGAGCTTGCCTTGGTATAGTGTTACAATAGCACTTTCGTTGACAACGCGTAGTATGCGGCCGAAAGAAATGGATTCGGGAACATGTTTCCACTCCGTTTGTAGTTGCAATGGCGAAGACTCGCATCCAGATGTCAATACGTCATCGGAAATATCATACGCGGCCATCAGTCGCGTAGTTATCAGAAGTAGCCTGGGCCGTTTCCCAGATAGCCGCAAGTCGTAGCGCACCTTAAAATGGGAAGGTGAGTGGGAGGCAACTCTTGTACACGACCGAAATGTACCATTAACTTCCCGTCATTTCCCGGAGGGCAGTCGATCTCGGCAACCACATCCTTGACTGGCTTGGTATAGTCCTCGTTAAGCTTCATAATTCTAACCAAGTGCTTGCGGCGATCCGTAATCCATCCGTAGGCCATGTAGTCCCCAGCAGCGATGTGATTCCTCGCCTGCAACGTGGTATGGACCATAAACGTGATCTTGACTGATGGCGTCTGTGTATCCAGGAGGCAAATTGCATAAGTCCGCCTAGAACGGATTGGTTACTAATGGGTTCACGATAAAACAGGGTAGAAAAACGACTCACTCGTTTTTTACAAACGTCCGCAAAAGCATGAGGTTGTCGCCTCGTGATGACTTGTAGGGTCCGTCTCGCGGACCAAGCTGTAACCAACACCGCTCGCTCTGTAGCGTCACAGAAGTGGTATTTGAGCCCGACTCCACCATCGGTGGTCTGAACAAACATATGTTTGAATGTCGGGCAGGGTTGAGCGTGCGACTATGAAAGAGCAATACAAGCCAGTCGCTGCCGGGTATGAACTTCATTCCCTGGAATACACCGGGAAAGTCAAGCGGAAAGGAGAAGCTTCGGATGGGCTTGACAGCGCGTTCGGCGAATGCAGCATCGAGGCGCGCGGTGGTGATAAGTTGCTGCCGAACAACACTCGTCGAGGCATGACGGAGGTGTGGGTAACACGTGGGTAAGAAACGGTGTTTAGCGAGTGCAGAGAACCAGACATAGCGACACTGGGAGTACTTGTAGAGCGTCTTACATGTCTTTTAAATCTATTAGCTGCTTGGCATCAATCATTGTAGTACGGTCACTCACGAGGCTCAGACGAACGATGTCGGAGGACGACAGCAAGCCAATGATGATGAACCACAAGTCTGTTGCGAGGTCAACAGCCTCCACGGGCTTCCTTTGGCCGCCATCGTCTGTCATCAAAGCGGTCAAGTTCAAATAGACTGAAACGAAAGATGAAACTTGGAGCTTTATGTAGTCTTGGCAAAACTCGTTTTCTTAATAAGGCCGTACCGTTCCGCGGGGATGTTGTTCGTTCCTTGTTCATTCCTATTTGGTTTCTCACAATATGCGCAAGCGAGCCTGCGAAAATTACCTGACCTCACTTACACCTACCGTCATCCTCCCCTCACGTTCAGGTTCGAAATCCTTACTTTGGCAGGCTACTGGCACTCGAGACAACTAAGGAACTCACTTAACATGGCTAATGATGTGGTCATCGTGATTGAACGGGATGATACTGGTCGTGTGTCCAAAATTCCTGTCACACCGTGGGCGACGCAGCTCACGGATGCCAGCGGTACCCTCAAGGTGAGAGACACAGAACAATTGTATACTGTCAGTTTGCGCAAGAGAGATAATATCCAAGAGTATCGCTGAGCGGCATCACTATAATTAATACTTAGATCCCCAACGAATTTTCTTCGAATCGGAATTCAGTAGCCATCGGGTTTGAGCATTTGTATCACGTTCTGTCCGACCTTTTCCTCCCCGCTGGTTACCCTGCGAGCGTTTCTCCAGGTAAGGTTCATTTCTTCCAAATGGAGTGGGAATCGAAATCAATAGCCAACCATCTTGCTAGATTATCTCGAGTGCGTGTGTTATGCCTAGCCTCGCGAACGTGCTCAAGTCAGGTGTTTCAGGTATCAAATCTACAACGCTCTGCAAGCGTTTTGTAACTCGCTATCGGGTCTCCTAGCTTCTCGAGGTGCTTTGGAAGGTATCTTTGCCTTCATATCATGATCCCCGTCAGTGATCTTATCTGTCCCCACACAAGGCGTTGGCGTCGGTGATGCATCCGCCTCAGCAACCTATGCTCTTTTGTTGACTGTCTTGAAAGATGTCTTCTCCCGGTTCACAAGTAGGTCGCGGCTCACTGAAATCTTGCATCCAAGGTCCACGAAGCTAAGCTCCTTGGTTAGCCATCCTCGCGGCGTATTATTTTGGAACATCACTTTACCCAGAGACTAAAACTTTTCGATATCTCGCTGATGTGTTCAACGATGCGTCTACCGTGCTGGACACCATTGTGCCCTTTATTGGGTCAATTGATCTACCAAGATATTGGTCCGTTCTGCCGTCGGGGGCTACGTTACAGATAATCTCGCTGTGTTTAAGCGGAGGTATGAGGTCACTCTGTGTTCTCGTGGCGGGTGGCTCGAAGGCGGCGCTCACAAATCATTTCGCGTCGCCACTGACTGGCAAGGGAGATGTCGGCGAAGTCAGCGCAAAGGACGCTAGTAGAGAGACCGTAGTCGGACTCACGGGGATGTTGGTAAGGACCAGATTATCGCCCGCGTCTTTTCATTGATTGATCACAGCTTGGCACGCTCCTGATACCCTACGTAAACACGTGGGCCGTGACGTATACGCTGCTCTTCGCTTTGGTTGGAGCTCACCTGCTGTTGAACTATCTTGCCGTTCGCTCTGTGGTTCTTCGCACGCTCAACAGGCAACGTGCTTGCATCCTTTGGACCTCCTTCAAAGTCCCAAGTGGAGCACTCAACGCAAGCACGCTCACCCCCGTCCATGTCGCTTCGAAAGAACTCCTATTCGGGGCTCCGAATAGTATCCGTGACGCCTCCACGGGACGCAGAATTGGTCGATGCATTCTCGGAACGTCCATCCGAAGCATTACATCCGACTGTACCGCGGAGCATGTCGCATCCGCCCTACACGTTTTCCAGGGTGAACGTTATGTGTTATTTATAGCCAGTCGCAGGGGCCGCAGTTTGCGCCGAGCTATCACCTCGGTTTGCTTCAAGAACGGATACAACTCCAAGGATCAACTTCAGGCATGGATCCATGCAATCGAAGTCACGCGACGGCTCCACGACCTAGGAGAAAACGCCGATACGGGGGAAGTCCTACGCTCGACGTTGTTGGCCATACGTGATGCGTTACCTGGTTTCATTAGGTCTCTGGTCGAAGCAGGGTGGGAAACGGGGGACGATTCGATGATGTTCGGTTCTCCTGGCCATTTGATATTGGAGATAGATAAGGGTCCAAAGGACGTGCATCTTGACGAAGATAAAAAGAATCGTTGAGCTGTCCGGATGTGCCAGTAGATATTTTCAGAATTGGGTTTTCACGCTTCACTCCACGAACGTGGTCAGTGGTTTGGTGTGCTAAAAGTACTGCTGTGTCGGTTTGCTGTCGGTCGCATTGCCAGGGAGCCATTCTTCTTTTAGTGGTTTGATCCAGTCAAAGTTCTGCATGGGGCATGCTTCCTCAAATCCAGCAGAGATACGCCCGTTACCGTCGGATACTTCCTAGGACGTCTTGTTAGGGACCAGGTGTCCCTAGCTTCGAATTAAACCCACGCAAGCTGAAACACTCCGCTCGGCATCACCTGACGAGGGTCCAATTAATAGCGTGTAGCTGCAATACTTGGTCATGTGTTGGACGGCGATAACAGTGAAAGATACGCCCCAGCGTTTACAGATTGAACGATTGTAGTGCTATTAAAGGTATGTAGAAGGGGGGTCGGCAAGATCCGACACCCTGGAATAACTTCGGACTCAGCTTTGGACTGATTGGCAGGTACCATACCGCAGGCAGTGGCGATCAACTTTCGACTCGGATGATCTTGCTGATTTTTGCCCCAAATGGGTTCGTTCAAGTTCGCAGCACTCTGAATTACGCTATGAAAATGACACTTGCATGTGGACAATGAGGAAGCCGGGTAAAATCCTACAAGCTGTGACAAAACGCCAGTTCGGACGGGCCCGGGCCCAGCGTGACTGACAAGACGTTGCAGCACAGACGATGTACGTCTGAAACGTTTCAACACCGCAGTTGTCCAGAAAAGGCGTAGTATCCTGCCAAAAAGCTTTCATAACTGAACAATCAATTAATCAGACCTCAAGGCCTCATCCACGCTGCTTGTATAAAGGCAGCATGGTTGCCAGCCCCCTCGAGCCTTTGCGCCATGTTCCTCTTCAACAAGCGGCATCGCTACTTTATAGCGATCCCGATATTCACCGCGTTCATATGGTCCTCTAGCCTCCTTGCGATGTTACTGACCTGGCTTGCCACCGGACGCCCCAAATACGTATCCACACAAGTCGCGGTCGTCTACATCTCCGATATTGGTGCATCCTACCTAAAACCGCTCTTTGTCGTTGCATGCTGCATCACCGGACCCGGTCTAGTCCTCTCGCTCGCCATCGAGCGTCTTCTCCGACACGAGGGGAGACTTCCCCCCGAATACGGCCACTTCGAACGCATCTTTGGCCAACTCGCCATCTTCGGCGCCGTCATCGCCATGTTTGGTCTTGCCTTCCTATCCGGATTCGATACAAAGCGATACCCGACAGAACACCTCGGCTTTCTTCTCGTCTTCATCATCGGGGTCTCCCTCTCTGCTATCTTCACCGTGGTCGAGTTTGGCTGGCTCGCAAAGGACTATCCGGAGATTGAAAAATTGAAGCTGGCGTACATCGCAAAGGCGGTGATTGGGCTGACGTTGGTGGCTTTGGCGATCGTGTTTGGGGCGACGTTTTTTGATGCCCCGAACGTCGGAGGGGTGATCGAGTGGACGATCGCCTTTGGATTTACACTTTATTTATTAACATTTGTGTATGATTTGCGGATGGTGAAGGTGAGAGGGACGAGCAAGGAAGGGATGACCCAAATAGCTTGATTTTAATGTAGTTGTGCTCACGGACTGATTTACAGTATTACACAGTGCTAGTTGACCACAAGATCTTTATGACCATTAACATATCTTTCTACCATATTACTTTAGCTTCGAATAATAGATAGTGACGAGTCACGGTCCTTCGCCCACGCTTTCATCCCAAGTGGCGGCCATCCTGGAGATGTACTATACGACAATTTTAAGGATAGCATCATTCAATGGGTAAGTCATGTCCACATCTCCGATAGCCTGAGATAGCAGTGACGTGTCGACATGTCAGAATCCAGATCTTCTGGACGCTACAGAAGAAGGCAGGAAGAGACGTGTTCATTGGGCGGGTTGATTGTAGAACTCACCCAAATGAACTCGACATCGCTTAGTGTCTAGGATCATTCAAGAGTGACGAAGACGAAAGAAATAACTGTGTCCCTATACTTGCTATCTTTTCCGATGGTGACCGGGATTCATGATATCAATAAATCGTTACTATGCCCGTTCAAGTTCTTGACCCCTTTGATGAACCGAACTTTACTTCATTCGGAAAAGTCATCGATTTCGGAAACCAGACACTAGAAGCCAGTTTACTTACTCTTCCTCGTGTGTTTGTTCTGGTTATTGCCTCCAGGTGTAAGATATTTAATTCGATTTGACCTAGATCGTCCCGGCTGGTATGTGGCAACGTTATAATAGCCACGTCTTACATAAGCATTAACTACTTCGAAACTTTCGTGGCATACGTTTTTCTCTAGTGACAACTACCTAGAGTATCCAACACTGGGTCTCGTTTACATTCACGAACAAAATGTGGTACACCGGTGGGTTAATCTCATATCTGCATCGGGGACATTGATCGTGTGATTATGCCGCCGAAAATATTTTGATGGATGCTTCGAATCTTTACGAGGATGGCTGGCATCCGATGAATACCTGACTAACCCGCAATGGTACGGATGAGCTCCGTTTCAGCCGAAAGCGTTTCGAAGTGGAGATTAAATATTATTCCATCGATTTTGGCCTGTCAATTATGGAGCTGGAAACCCCACTTAAATCCTCAACTTTTTTTTCCCCCCACTCCTCAACTTTTTTTTTTTTTGACCCTCAACTTTTTTTTTCGCCCCTCAACTTTTTTTTGATACCCCCAACTTTTTTTTTTTCGCTCAACTTTTTTCTCATTTTAGCTTACGTACTCATTAGGTGACATCGCAAATGGGAGCCGTGGAGAAGTGAGACAGAGTCCGGATTGAGGGAGT
>JBBPLZ010000315.1:0-13465 GCA_038090055.1 Hemileccinum hortonii | reverse complement strand
TCGGCGTGAGTCAAGACCCGAGATAATGGTACGAGCGATGACAGCGTAGGAAAGGTGAACCCGATGGGGTTACCGTGGAGTACTGGTCATTGTGAGACAAAGAGAACAAATGTGTATGATGGTGGTGCGAGAAAGGTGAACCCGCAGGTTACCGTAGAGAGTCTACCATCGTAAAAGAAAAGGATAAGTAGAAGAAAAGACATAGCGGATGACAAAGCATAGTGAATCGTAACACCTCAGTCCTGTTCATTTGTACTCCTCCCTTCCTCATAGGGACCATGTCCACCTGAATACTACTCTTCTCTCTTCTGCCAGTCTGGTCCTTTGTAAAGGGACTCTTTTATGTTGCACATCGTCACCATCATCGTCCAGCTCCCTGCGACCAACCTCCTGCTCGCTGTGTCGCTCATCGTCAACACTCACCGTCGTCATTTCTACATCTTCGTCCAGTTCCTTCTCGCACCTGTGGTCTAAGGTGCTCATTGTCTTAAGTTGTTCAAGGCCGACAACACCAACCCCACTCGGAAAATCGCTTCACTGAGATGGGTATGCAACCAGGCTGGGGGCCCCTCATGGACACATGGGCTATCCAAAGCAAGATGGAGACCCATACCTTGCCACAACTGCAACAAAGTGGGACACCTGTTCCGCAATTGTACTAAACCTTGTCGCCTGTGTGGTCAACCTCAGTTTAACCCACTCACAGGTCATACCACCTATCCACCCTTTTGCATCCAAACTAGGGAGATCACTGCTCCTTTTGTCAGCAAACAAGGTTCCAGAAATCCCTTATGGATGATTGAAGAGGCACAAGCCTATTACTTTGACCTCTTTGAGGCTCATGCACACCAGATGGCCACTGATGAACTAAAGGATTCAGGAAAAGGCAAAGCTGAGTGAACCTGGGAGGTGTTCCCTTGGCTAAGGACTTAGTTTCTTCTATATCTTCTTCTTCTACCATCTCTTCCTCTTTATCTAACAAGTTTTCTGTTTTCAATGTCGAAGAAGAGATGGGCAGCAATGTGGTCAATGACATGCTGAACAATGTTGTTGTTAACGGCCTTGAACAAATTAAGACAACGAGTGCCTTTAAACAACAGGCATGAGGAGTTGATAAAATATGAGTAGTTGACGATGGTGGATGTCGAAGACGAGAGAGATGGCAAAGACAATAGTGTTTGTTGGTATGGGGATGATGACGGTGACAAGATGTAACATATAGTGGTCCCTTGACAGAGGACTAGGCTGGCAATGATGAAGAGGAATGGTATTCAAGTGTACAAGGTCCCTAAGAGGAAGGGAGGAATACAAGTGAACAGGACTGAGGAAATTACAGAGGTAGAGGAAGGGTTATATAGGTAAAGGGTAGTTTAGGGTAGGCGTGAGAGATAGAGCATAGTGGAACATGGTAGAAGGTCATAGAATAAAAGGAGCACGAACATGAGAGAAAGAAGATATCCATGAGGTGTGACATCATAAATGATGTCATGGGCTAGGCCTCAGGTCAGGTGATGTTTTCCATGGTCATGTGCACTGGTCATGTAACTTTGAAAAGAGAACTAAGGTAAACGATGCTCAAGGATCATAGGAGGTGAGCAAAGATGAAGCAAAGGAAAAGTGAAAGAGGGTATGATGTTGGATATGAACTACAACATTACCCCCCATTCACTAGATTTGAGGTCCAATCTCGAGTCTGTGAATTTGGTATAGGAGGGTCCAAAGGGATGGAAGAGGGAGAGGAAGTTGGTCTCAGAGATGGAACATATGGGTCAAGGAGCATTAGGGTGAGACCAATGGAAATCAGTGATAGCGTCCTGCGCATGCTTTAAGTTAATGGCCAGCTCCCAAGTATGGTCAACTTCATCCCAACCTTTCTAGTGGATGAGATACTGAAGTTTCCTGTGATGAAGATGAGAGGTGGCAATAAAGTCAATTTCATATTCTTCATGCAGATCTTTGGTCATGGTTATGACATCGGGTTTAAATACGGGTTGACTAGCCACCGGGGCTTTATATGGTTTTCCATGGGAAATGTTAATGGTGGGATGGATGGAGACATGGGAGGAAAAATGATGGGTGATGGCATTAAGGAGGAGGGCAGTGATATGATAGGGATTGATAAACTTCTGAGTTAATTTACATGCAGGATAAGGGAGGGAGAGATGCTCAGTGGATAACCACACGAGGTTGCCGATAGAATAGGACAGGGCTTTGGAGCATTTGGATTCTTGTATGTGGGACATCCGATTCCGAGTTTTCTGTAAAATGGCAAAGATTTCATTGTGGTCCTTATCCATAGCATTAGCAAACAACCCCCCAGGGGTGGTGCAAGAGGAGGGTTCAACCCCCAAGACGAGGTTGATAATTATGGGTTACAAAGAAGGGGGAAGTGCCAGTGGCAGTAATGAGAGAGGCATTGTGAACGAATTGTACCATTTTTAGATGAAATGCCCACAAATCCTGCTTCTTTGCAATATATGCTTGAAGATAGGCTAGAATCTCGTGATTGATGTGCTCTGTTTGTCCATCGGTCTGGGGGTGATAGGTGGTAGAGAGTTGTTGGGAAATTCCCAAGACCTTGCACCACTCCTTGGTAAACTCTGAGATGAACTGAGGGCCTCGGTCTGACACTATGGAGGAAGGAAGTCTGTGAGAAAACCATATGTGATCTCTAAATAAGATAGCTAAGTCTCCAGAAAAGGTGGTTTTGTGACAAGGAAAGAGAATGACTTCTTTAGAGAAATGATTGACAACGACACTGATAGCATTGTACCCGTTAGAGGTGGGAAAACCAGTAATGAAGTCTATGGAAATGTCAATCCAAGGATGAGAGGGGGTGGGGAGTGGCATAAGTTTTCCTGCCGGTGGCTTTGATGAACCCTTCATGAGGAAGCACACCTGGCAGTGATCTATATAATCGGCAATGTCTTTAGCAGCTCCTGGTCACCAAGAGAATCTTTTGAGAGAAAAGATGGTGCAATTGTGACCAGGGTGACTGGATACAGGGGAATTGTGAAAGAGGGATATGAGTTCATTGCAAAGAGAAGAAGGCACAAAAACTATGCCGTTTGAAGTTTTAAAAAGTTTTTTGTCTGCATAGTATTCATATTTGTTGATTGCGTCAATGTCCAACTTTGCTGATTCAAAATGTAATTTAGTGTCAAAGTTTGGGGTAAGAGTGGTGGAAGAAATGGCTTGAACTCTAGTGGAGCCAAAATCTTTATTATTATGTTTGGACTTGTCAAGAGTCTCTGTTTTTGTGAGTGTTGGGTTTTCTATTTTTTCAATGATTAGCTAGGTGATGCAATCGCCGTTAGATACATGGAAAGGGGATGAAGATGATTGAAAAGGATTACGCCTATTTCTCCCTTATAATCAGCATCAATGATTCCGGCCATGACATCAATTTTATATTTGAAGGCAAGACCTAAATGAGGCACAATCCCCCCATACATGCCGATAGGGAGTTGGATCTTGACATGGGTGGGGATAAGTGCTTGGTTGTGGGTGGGGATGTCAAGATCTGATGTGGAGTAAAGATCAAAGCTGGCTGCCGCATCAGAGCCCTTGGTAGGGATGTGGGCATCCTTGGAGGTGAGCATGATAGGGATTGATAAGTTCATGACGCAAATAATGGTGGAGGGAAAAACAGTGATGTTTTCATTGAGGTTTTCAATGGCATCACCATGGTTGGAGCAGTGGGAGAGGGCATCAGCACAGCCATTAGTACTACCAGGCTTGTAAACGAGGGTGTAATTGAATTCTTGGAGTAACTCATGCCAGTGAGCTTGACAACCAGAGAGTGTTTGGGTTTTTTTCCAGTATTCAAGATGTTTGTGGTCTGTCCAAATTTCAAAGTTAGTTTTACTGATGAGATAATGACACCACTTCTCAAGAGCGCATATAATAGCAAGAAGTTCTTTGTCATAAACAGGGTAATTTTTCTCTGCTGGGGAGAGGGAATGGGAAAGAAAAGCACAGAGGCACCATAACTTATCCTCCCCCAGGACTTAAAGAACAGCCCTGGTGGTGATGTCGCTTGTGTCTGTTTCAATGTGCATATCTTTATTTGAGTGGGGGAAGACAAGGAGAGATGCTGTTGTAAACTGTTTTTTAAGTGTGTCAAACATGGTTTGTCGAGCCTCTCCCTAGGTATATGTGGAACCTTCTTTGTGATGTCATTAAGAGGGTGCGCTATTTGTCCGAAACTGTTAATAAAATGACGATAATAGTTACAAAGTCCAAGGAAAGATTGGAATTGTTTTAATTTTGTGGAGGTTGGCCAGTCAAGAATGGTGTTGACTTTCTTGGTTTGCATACCAACCCCGTTTTTTGATACCATCATGCCTAAGAAGTCAACTTCATCAGCGTTAAATACACATTTTTCTGGTTTAGCATAGAGGTCATTGTCGCACAAGCACTGCAATACCTTCATGACAATGGCGGAATGTTTGTCATCAGACTTTTCCTTGGTAAAGATGCACATATCGTCGAAATAGATGATGATGATGGCATACATGTCATTGAAGATGTCATTCATCATCTGTTGGAAGGTCAGTGGGGAATTAGTCATACCAAAATACATAATGACAGGCTTGTAGGCCCCTAGTGGTGTGATGAAGGTGGCTTTCCATTTGTCACCTTCCTTAATACAAACATTGTTATACCCCCATCACAGATCGAGGCATGTAAATTGTCAGTGGCTTTGAGGCAATCAACTAGGGAAGAAATGAGCAGAAGGGGATAAGAGTTTTTTACTGTACCCTCGTTTGGATAGTGATAATCCATAATGAGGTGTTTTTCTCCGGTTGTCTTGGGAATAAAAAATATAGGTGCAGTTTGAGGGGATTTAGAGGGTCGGATATACCTCTTTTCTTGTTTGCTAGAAATAAAGTTATGAACTTCTTTGAGTTTGGCATCAGAGAGCAGAATGACTTATCCCATTTTGGGAATGAAGTCGGGTTTGAGGTCGATAGCATGGTCCCAGGGTTTATGCACAGGCATGGGTTTCAATTCTTCTTTGCTAAATACACCAAGGAAGGCGTGATATTGTTTGAGGACTTTGTTGGTAAATCCTTCCTCAATGGAACAGATGTTGACATTCCAGATGTCCTTGATGAGCTGGGGAGTGTTAGTAGCTCGACAGTTACAAGTACAGCAAGAGAAAATAATTGTGTTGTCCTTCCAATCAATGAAAGGATTGTGTTGTCGAAACCAGTCGAAACCTAAAATAATATTATGAGTCCCCAGGGTTGCAACTAGGACGTCAACCCCTTTGGAATATCCTTGATACATTAGTATGATTGAAACATAATGTGTGATTTGTCCGTATTTGGATATCGTGCCATTGGTGTTGGTGATGGCAATAGGATTAGAGAGAAGAATCATAGAGATACCATTATTTTTTACCCATTTTTCATCCACAAAGGTTTGAACAGCTCCAGAATCAAGTAGAGCTTTAGTAGCACATTCATGCCATTCATTGTTTTTCTGAAAGGAAACATTAGTGAGAATGTCGAATTCTCCTTCTTGAGAAGTAGAGGGTTCAACATGAGAAAACGAAGCACAGGAGGATTTATAGACAGGAGAAAATGATATTTTTTCTTTTATCAAGGAATTAAGCACACTTTGTTTTGAGTCTGGTGCCACACTCAAGTGAGATGCCTTGACAGACAGTGAGTTGTACATAATAACATTTTTTGGTGTGTTATCAACCACATCACCATTCATCTCTCCTTCAACAGTAAGAACAGAAAACCTATTAGCGGATGGAGAAGAAGGAGAAGATGAAGATGAAGAAAGTACATGTTTTTTGTTCATAGCCAAGGGAACACCTCCCAGGTTCACTCAGCTTTCCCTTTTTCCGAGTCCTTAAATCCATCAGTGGCTATTTGGCACACACGTGCCTTAAAGAGGTCATAATAGTAGGCCTAGGCCTCTTTGGTCATCCATGGAGGATTTCCAGATCCTTGTTCACTGGTGGAGGGAGCTGTGATCTCCTGAGTTTGAGTGTGAGGAGGCAGATAGGTGGTTTAACCTGTGAGTGGGTTGAATTGAGGTTGACCTCGGGGATGGGGAGGCTTTTTGCAATTCCTTGAGAGGTGCCTGACCTCATTGCAGTTGTAACTAGTGCACATTTCCATTGTAGAGTGGATGGTGCACGTGTCCATTGGGGCCCCTTGGCCCGGTTGTGTGCCCATCTTAGTGAAACACTGTTCTAAGCAGGTTTGTCATCAGACACGATTGTTCCAGTCATATCTGATTGAAAATTTTGCCAATCAAGATGGCGGTCACTTGCCATTTATCCAAGGTATTGTTGATGGTGGGGTCATGAAGGGATATTTGGGCGTAGATCTGGTAATCTATCCCTTCTTTGTAAAGACACAATGTCTGGTCCTTGGAGAGGTCTATGTTGTACCTGAGCAGCTCAAATTGCTGCATGTATACCTTGATGGGCATGTTGCCTTGTTTGAGTGTGAGGAGTTTATGGTAACACTCCTCGGCGACAATGTCAATACAGAAATGGCTTTCTACATTCTTCTTTAGTGTGGACCATTTTGACCACACATTAACCTTTTAGTACTGGATATCTTGTTATCCTCCTTAGTCATATAGCTTGAAACAATCAAAGACTTTAACAGCAGACAGCTATATGTGCTTAGGCCATGATTTAAAAAATATAGGCATGGGAGTAGTTGTTGAGCTCTTAAATTCTCAAATGATTCTTTGGGGGAGAACCAAGAGAACTTGACTGGAGTTCTTTGGCACTGATTCAAGGGTTTATATACTACATGGGTGTTTGTACCTATTTGTACCTAATCTATCTTAATATGTCAGCATTGGTGATGGCAATAGCATTAGAAAGGGGAAACATAGAGATACCATTATTTTTTATCCATTTTTCATCAACAAAGGTTTGAATGGCTCCTGAATCAAGGAGAGCTTTGATGGTGCATTCGTGCCATTCGTCATTTTTCTGAAAGGAAATGTTAATGAGGACATCAAATTCTCCTCCTTGAGAGGTAGAGGGTTCAACGTGTGAAAACGAAGAACAGGAGGATTTATAAATAGGAGAAAGGGATATTTCTTCTTTTAACAGAGAATCAAGTACACCTTGTTTAGAGTTTGGTGCCGCACTCAAATGAGATGCTCTGTCAGACTGTGAAATGTAGGTAGAAACAAAGTTCAATGTATCATCAACTACATCGTTGTCCATCTCCCCTTTGACATCAAGAGTGGAAAACTTATAAAAGTAGGAGAAGAAGAATATGAAGAGAATACATGCAATTTGTTTATAGCTGAGGGAACACCTCCCAGGTTCACTCGGTTTTCTCTTTTCCTGAGTTTTTAAGTCCATCGGCAGCCATCTGGCGTGCGCGAGCCTCAAAGAGGTCAAAGTAATAGGCCTGGACCTCTTCAGTCATCCACTATGGATTTCTGGAACCTTGTTCACCGGCAGAGGGAGCAGCGATCTCCCAAGTGTGGGTGCGAGGGGGTGGATAGGTGGTTCTTCCCATGAGTGGGTTGAACTGTGGTTGACTCCAGGGGTGGTGAGGTTTTTTGCAATTCCTTGAGAGATGCCCAACCTCATTGCAGTTATAGCAGGTGTGTGTCTCGGTGGTGGATTGGATAGCGCGCATATCCATAGGAGCCCCTCAGCCCGGTTGCATGCCCGTCTCGGTGAATTGTTGACCTGAGCAAGGCTGGAACTGGTTAGTCGTTAGATGTGATCGTTCCAGTCGCATCTGATTAAAAATTTTGCTGATAGATGCAGCAATCTCTTGCCACTTATCGAGGGTGTTGTCGATAGCAGGGTCGCGGAGTGAAATCTGGGCATAGATCTGATAATCAATACCCTCCTTGTATAGACGCAACGCCTGATCTTTAGCCAGGTCTGTGTCGGACCTGAGCAGCTCGAACTGCTGTGTGAAGACTTCGATGGGCATGTTGCCCTGCATGAGCATAAGGAGCTTCTGGTAGGACTCCTCAGCTATGATGTCGATATGGAAGTGCGACTTGACTTTTTTCTTTAGTGCAGACCACTTGGGCCACATATTAGCCTTTTCCACATCGGTGATTTTGTTGTCCTCCTTGGTCATGTAACCTTGGAGGGTGATGCACGCGAAGTCAGCAGCTTTACCATCCATGTGCAGGAGGACAGCGACCATGGATTGTTTACATGTGAGTATGGACTGGCACTGTGTCCACATGGCAACCTTGGTCCACCAGTTACAGAAGGTGGCTCTGTTACTGTCCCAAGTGCCTGGGTTGGCAAATGCTTTATAGGATGAGGGTGGAGGGACAATGGGAATGGGAGCAGGAGTAGTAGCAGCAGCAGTGGCGGTAGCTGTTGTAATATATTGTTGTTGCAGCTGTGCCTGCTGCTGCATAATATTGGACAGAAATTGAAACTGGTTTAGGATATCCTACCATGTCACCAGCACGGGTTCATCTGATATCCTTACTAAGTCCTATCTTCCAAAGACTTTCTGGGGATTTTAAGCGAACAGGAACTGGCGACAATGGAGGACGACACGGGGACGGAGGACAGATGGAGTAGGACGACTGATGTCCCAACCTGGATCATATTCAGAATGGATATAGCGGGGGTCCTGCTGGTAAACGCGGTGAGGACAACGGCGATGGGGAGCGGCTTGGCAGTGAGCAGCGGCTAATACTTCAGGGTCCCAGTCGTCGTTGGAATCAAACTCAATGGGAGTGGGGGCGATGACATTGAGCTGATAAAACTGGAGGGCAGTGGCTTGTCTGCGGCGAACGTAACAGTCAATGTGCAAGGACTGTGGCATGAAACAATGAGAAGCGGGACCTAGACATTGTCAGGCTTCAGGGAGTCCTGTTCAAGTGTTGTTGGCCTTGAACAACCTAAAACAACAAGTGCCTTTAAATGACAGGTGCGAGGAGTTGATAGAAAACTAAGAGACGATGACGGCAGGTGTCGAAGATGAGCGATACAGCAAAGACGATATGTGTGATGGAGATCAGAAGAATAAGTGTTACGAGATGGAGCATAGAGTGGTCCCTTTGCAGAGGACTAGGCTGGCAATGAAGAGGAGAGTGGTATTCAGATGTACAAGGTCCCTATAAGGAAGGGAGGAATACAAGTGAACAGGACTGGGGAAATTACAGAGAGTAAGGTAGGGTTTATATAGGAAGAGATGACTTTAGGGCTGACATGGGAGATAGAATGTGATTGAACATGATGGAATGTGATAGAAAGAAAGAAGCATAATCGTGAGAGAAAGAAGATGTCCATGAGGCATGACATCATAGTGATGTCATGGTTTGGGCCTCAGGTCAGGTGATGTTTCCTGCAGTCACATGCACTTGGTCATGTGACTTTGGAAAGGAATTAGTGGTAAACAGTGCTCAGGGATTATAGGATATGAGTGAAGTGTAAGGTAAAAAAAAAAGTAAAAAGCGTATGATGTGGACACGAACTATAACAGCCACAGAGGGAGATTTGGGTGTAGATCTGGTAATCTATGCCCTCCTTGTATAATCGGAGTGCCTGGTCTTTGGAGAGGTGGGTGTCAGTGCAGAGCAGCTCAAATTGCTGTGTATATGTTTCAATGGACATGTTGCCCTGTTTGAATATTACAAGTTTCTGGTAACATTCTTTCACAACAACATTGATGCAAAATTGACTTTCTACCTCCTTTTTGAGTACTGACCATTTAGGCCAGACATTGGCCTTCTCCACATCAGTCACCTTGGAATCTTCCTTGGTCATATATTTTTTTAAAGTAATACAGGAGAAGTCAGTGGCCTTTTCCTCCATGTGTAGGAGAACAGCGACCATAGATTGCTTATATGTCAGCATGGTCTGGCACTAGGTCCATGCTGCGACCTTGGTCCACCAGCTACAGAAGGTGGAGTGGTTGCCATCCCAACTGCCTAGGTCAGTGAAAGCTTTATAGGAATTGGAGGTTGGGGCAGGTCGCAGTTGTGAGAATTGCTGCTGTTGCAGCTGTGCTTGTTGCTGGATGACACCAGTGAGGAATTGGAATTGATTAATTATATCTTGCCATGTTTGGACAGGAGTGGCAGGTTCTCTGGACATTTTTACTGTCTCCTATCTTTCAAAGAGACTCTGGGAAATGTTCAGAGAAACAGGAATTGGCAGCAATGAAGAACGATGCAGGGGCAGAGTACTGAGAGATTAGGATGACCTATATCCCAACCGAGGTTGTATTCTGAGTGAAGATATTGAAGGTCCTGCTGGTAGACTTGGTGAGGACAACGGCGATAGGAAGCGACTTGTTGACGAGTGAGGGCAAGGTTGATAGGATCACAGTCATCATTAGGATCAAAATTTAATGGGACGCCAAAGTTATCTACTGCAGTGGGAGTGGGGATGTTGAGTTGGTAGAAAATGAGTGCAGCGGCTTGTCTGCAATGAAAGTGGTGATCGATGCGTGAGGAATATGGCATATAATGATGAGAAGGAAATGTAGCATGTTTGGTTCTCAACAGTCCTGTTTAAGTGTTATCGGCCTTGAACAACCTTACAATGAGCTCTTAAACCACAGGAGCTAGGAGTTGATAAAATACATAAAGTTGACAACAATAAATGTGGCAACAAGTGATACGGCAGAAACAAGGTTGGTTGCTGATATGGGGACCATGACGGTTACGAGGTGCAACATACAAGAGTGCCTTGACAGAGAATGAGGCTGGCAATGAGAAGAGGAGTGGAATTCATGTGTACAAGGTCCCTACTGAGGAGGGAGGAATACAAGTGAACAGGACTGGGGAAATTATGATGATGTGAGAGGGTTTATATATGTAGGGAGAAGTTTAGGGCAGGCATGGGAATATAGAAAGTCCTGGAATGTGATAGAATGTCATGGAACAAAAGAAGTGTAATTGTGAGAAAAGAAGATGTCCATGAGATGTGATATCATAGATGTTGCGAGCCAGAGGCATGCTCAACCCAAATGCAATGAGTGACTCAAACAAGATAGAGAAATGATGAGTAGGGACCTTTTACAGGTAGTTCCCAAAACCAGCAAATGAGATGAGAGGAGCAGAACTCAGCAGGCGAAGGCAAGGGACTAAAGTCCAGTGCAGGAAACAAGTGAATTAGACTGGGGAACCAGTCGTAAAGATCTACCTTATATACATGTAACTACTGCGCATGGACCAAGGTACACTCTAGGGCAGGCGAGAGATAAGAAGCAGAGTGTGGGAGTGAACCTTAGTTGACGTGAGAGGAAAGATAAGGGTGAGCAGATAAGAACAATAAGCAATAAGACATGAGGTATGACATCACCGGGCCTGGACCTAGTCATGTGATATGTCTCATGGTCACGTGCTGCTGGTCACGTGACTTCTGCGAAAATGAAAGTTAAAGTCCAATGCATACATGTGTCAGTGGAGTCTGTCTCCATCTGGTAAATAGTGTGAGGTGAGGAGCAATCGTAACAATAGATGATGTTATGGTCTAGTTCCAAGTCAGGTGATGTTTCCCATAGTCACATGCATTGGTTACGTGACTTTGGAAAGTGAAACTAAGTACAATAGTGCTCAGGGATCATAGGATATGAGTGAAGGTATGGTGAAGAAAAGTTAAAGAGCGTACAGTGTGGGTGTTGTCGGCCTAGAACCTAATAACGATGAGGGCCTGGAACAACAGGCGCGAGGAGCTGATAAAAGACGTATAGACGACAACGGCGAGTACTAAAGACGAGCGAGACGGCAAAGACGATGTCGGTTGTTGGTATCGGGAGAATTACAGTGACGAGGTGAAGCATACGAGTCCCTTGACAGAGGACGAGGCTGGCGATGAGAAGAAGAGAGTGGTATTCAGATGGACAAGGTCCCTATGAGGAAGGGAGGAGTACAAATGAACAGGACTGAGGAAATTACGGAGACTAAGGTAGGGTTTATATAGGGAGAGACGACTTTAGGGGAGGTGTGAGAGATAGAATGTAATGGAAGGTCATGGAATGTGAGAGAAGGAAGGAAGCATACGTGTGAGAGAAAGAAGCTGTCCATGAGGTGTGACATCATAATGATGTCATGGTCTAGGCCCTAGGTCAGGTGATAGTTCCCGCGGTCACGTGCACTGGTCACGTGCACTGGTCACGTGACTTTGGAAAGAGATTAGGGGTAAAATGGTGCTCAGGGATCATGAGATATGAGCGAAGTGTAAAGTAAGAAAAGTGAAAAAGCGTACGGTTGGACATGAACTATAACAGTGGGACATGAACTACAACAAGTATAGCTGCATATTTTACACAACTCACCCTACTAACCAGACCACTAGTTGAAACAGGTTTCAAACACCAATCTGTTCACAATAGTGTGGATTGGCAAACTACACCACAGCACTGGTATACTAAGTTTCTCACCAATTCATCACTAACATAGATTAGTCACCATCTCGTCAAGGCTGAAGAAGTTTTCCCTTCCCTTGCTTATAGTGTTCTAACCTACAGGGATAAGGCACATTGTCTGGGGAGCTCACTGAGTTCTTGGTCATCTTATCCAAAATGAGGACATCAGAATCATTGGTTGTTGGATTTGGATCAACATCCTTACTGTCCTTTATCTTCCAAAGGTATTCTGGAGATGTTTACTGGAAACAAGTGGAGAACAACACAAAGGCAGAGTATGGATGTATGTATGTGTCCAATGACTTCTGGATGCCTGACAGGATCATATTGAATTCTGGTGAAATGTGGGTTCTATTGATAAATCTGGCATTGATGGCGACAGTGGAGACAAGCTTGTTGACAGGTGGCAGAAAGGGTGGCTGGGTCCCAGTCATTGTTAGGATTGAAGTTAGCAGGGATGCTGAGCTGATCTATGGCAACAGGAGCAGGGACATTAAGTTGGTAAAAAGCAAGGGCAGTGGCTTGTCTGCAAACAAGATGATGGTCAAGGTGTGATGAGCAAGGCATAAAATAATAAGAGAGGAACACAGCAGGTTCAACTCTTGGTAGTCCTATTCAAGTGTCATGGGACTAAACTCTTTAATGATGATCTCTCATCCAAACAGGGGAAAGGAGTTGAACATGGACATGAATGCAATAATGATGAGTATTCATGAAGATGGAGGTGATGAGGATTACTTGGTCTTCAAACAAGGGGACAAGGACTGTTGCAGATGCTGCAACAGGAGCAATGATTCCAATGTTAAGAGATGAACAGAAATGTTGAACACTATGAAGAGCACAAGGGCTCCTATGATGACAAAGACACAGACTTGTTGAGTGAGGTCTAGACTTAGAAAGTCCCTATAACAAAATGCATGTGAACAGAGATCACATGACTTATCCCCATGAAGATGCACAGCCAAGATAACAGGGCAGTGCTTATCTCTTATCTATGACATACAGAGGCTCAAATAAGTGTCCCAATATTAGGCCATTTTAGAAAGACTTCATATTTGCAAGAGAACTAAAATATATTAGCTTTGACCCATGCAGGGTCATCAATA
>JBBPLZ010000314.1:0-13468 GCA_038090055.1 Hemileccinum hortonii | reverse complement strand
TATTGACAAGCTTAGATCTTTACCTTTTGGTGGTAGGATCCATTGAATGAAAGCCTCAGTTCATTGCCACCCCCAAACAACTCTATAGGAAGGTCTTGTCCAATGATCCCAACCCATTATCATCATTATCATCTCTTACCAAGTCCTTGTTCATCCCTACTTCAGGCCAAACATAACAAAAGTGTTACAAGCCATATAGCTCCAGCTATCTCCAACTACTACTTCCTTTACACATACATTCTTATTATTTTCATTCCTACCACTTGTAAGGTAACATCCTATTGTTAAACAGCTGGATCAAGCAGCTGGAGTCCACAGTCAGAACTAGATATTGCACATAGTGTGAACTACACATACCTGGAGCCCACAGTCAGAACTAAAGAAAACGCTGACTGTGGAACTCCGACTATATACTCTAATGGGATACAACACCAAACATGTGCCACATTGTGGCGCATAACTTTAAATGCGCAGAGTGTGCAACACACCTCTAACACTCCCCCCTGAGTACACATCTCTACTAACTCTTCCCAAGACCCAGCATTTGGCAGAAATGCTCTACCTTGACTCGACCTATTGTCTTTGTGAGTAGATCCGCAGGCATCTCACCAGTTGGGAGGAATTTCAGCGCAATGAGTCCCTTATCCACCACATCTCTCAACCAATACCATCGAAGGTCCAAGTGCTTCATTCGGCCATGATGCTCTGGATGTTTGGCAACCTGGATCGCAGATTGGTTGTCCATGTGCAGAGTCGATGGGCCTTGGACCTCGAAACCCAGTTCCTGCATCAGTTTGCGCATCCAGTATTAGAGGTGTGTTGCGCACTCTGCGCATTTAGAGTTATGCGCCACATTGTGGTGCATGTTTGTTGTTGTATCCTAGTAGAGTGTATATAGTCGGAGTTCCACAGTCAGCGCTTTCTTCAGTTCTGACTGTGGACTCCAGGTATGTGTACTTCGCACTCTGTGCAATATCAGTTCTGACTGTGGACTCCAGCTGCTCGATCCAGCTGTTTAACATCCAGATGATCTCCTTGCCAGCCTCGCAAGCAGCGACGTACTCAGCTTCAGTGGTAGAGAGAGCAACGATGGGTTGGCGCTTGGACATCCAGGAAACGATGCCAGTGCCGATTTAGACGACATATGCACCAGTAGACCGTCCAGAGTCCTTGCATCCGCCATGATTCACATCAGAGAAAGTCTGGCAGAGCTGGGAAGTGGAGGGATCAGGAGAATAGGTGATGCCGAAGCTGATGGTGCCTTGAATGTAGCGGAACAGGTGCTTGATAGCGTTCCAATGGACTACACCTCAATCAAATGTGAAGGAGGTGAGCTGGCCCACAGCAAAGGCGATGTCAGGACGCGTAGTGCAGGAGAGGTATTGCAAGGAGCCGATGGCACCTCCGTAGTCAATGGAGCGCATGGAGGCACGCTCCTCACTGGTCTTGGGACTCTGGTCATGTGACAGACAAAGGCCCGGATCCATAGGCATTGAGACAGGCTTGCAATCGCCCATGTTGAAGCGGGCGAGCATTTCGACGCAGTACTGGCGCTGTGAGATCGTCAGGGAGCGCGTGGCATGGTTGCGATCGATTTTGATACCCAGGATCTCGGTGGTAGGCCCCAAGTCACGCAGTTTGAAGTCTTTGGACAACTCTGCGATGGTCTGCTTGATCGTCTCGAGGGACTTGCATGCGAATGTCATATCGTCGACAAACACAGGGAGGATGAGCTGGACATCACCTCGGATATAGATATACAGAGCAGTGTCCGAATAGATCTGGGAGAATCCCATCGACTCGAGAGTGGTGTGCATCTTGCGGTTCCAGCGATTTCCACCTTGTTTGGTGCCATATAGCGCCTTCTTCAGCAGACAAACCGTTTCTCTGCAATCTCCGTCAACAAAGCCTTCTGGCTGCTCCATGTAGACATCGCAGTCCATGTCGCCGTTCAGATATGCATGGGAGATATCCACCGACCATAGATGGAGGTCCTGGATCGCAGCGAGCGCGAGAATGACGCGCAGGGCTGGAAGGTGCACTGTGGGGGCAAATACCTCGAGGTACTCGAATCCCGGACGCTGGAAGAAGCCCTGGGCGACTAAGCAGCCTTTGTAACGCTCAAAAGAGCCATCAACATGGTACTTCTTGGTAAAAATCCACTTAGACCCAATCACTGGGGAATCCTTTGGGCGAGGAACCAGAGTCCATGTCCCATTCGACCTGTGGGCAGCCAATTCGACCAGTGCCGCTTGTCTCAACTCCAAGGAGTCATCTCGCTTCATCGCCTCATGGAAAGACCTCGGATGGGCAGTAGTGGCGCTCAAGCAATGCGCCAGATCGGCTTCTTCATCGTCAGAGTCGTCTTCATCATCCCCAAGCTGAGCAGGGCTCAGTTTCCACCATTCGGGTGGACGTTGGCGTGTCCTGCGAGGCAGACGCACTCCAATACCAATTGAGCTCTGTACAGGTGCTGGCGCAGGAGGTGGAGTCTCTGGGACGACTGGTAAAGGTGCTGGGACAGCGATAGGCCTATGGGGTTCTGCATCCTGCTCGACTTCAGGATCAGGGGCCCCCCCAGGATGTGGAACCCCAGGAGCAGGCACTTCGTCGTTATCCACAACATCTGGTGCGATGTAAGCAGGAGGAGCAGGCAGAGCATTGTGAGTCACGCCAGTATGAGTCAGGCCAGGAGACGAACTGGGGGAGTGCTAATTGAAATCAGTGCGTTCGCAGATGATGGTGCGCTTGGTAGTTGGGTTGTAGAACTTCCAACCTTTGTAGCCATCTGGATAGCCAATGAATACGCATTTCTCATAGTGAGGCTTCAATGCGTCGCGCTTGTCCTTCTGAATGTGCACATAGGCAGTGGATCCCCACACACGGAAGTGGGAGACATCGGGTTTGCGGCTGTGCCATAGTTCGAAAGGAGTCGCATCATCCACAGCTGCAGTAGGGCAACGATTCCAGACGTAGACGAGTGCAGCCAGTGCCTCACCCCAAAACGCCATGGCCATACCTGATTCCACCAACATGGCAGTGATGCGCTCAGAAGGACGCGATTGGCCCATTCAGCAATGCCATTTTGCTAGGGACGCGCCCGGACAGTGTGCTGGCATTCGATTCCACACTGATTGGTGAATTCCAGCATCGCCTTGCTCATATACTCGCCACCCTTGTCATCTCGCAGGGTTTTGATGCGTCGTTCAGACTGGTTCTCTGCAAATGCCTTGAACTGCTTGAACGCGTCGAACACATCTGATTTAGCACGAATGGGCAGAATGAATCGATACCGCGAGTAATCGTTGATGAATGTGA
This sequence comes from Hemileccinum hortonii, assembly GCA_038090055.1. Taxonomy (NCBI): domain Eukaryota; kingdom Fungi; phylum Basidiomycota; class Agaricomycetes; order Boletales; family Boletaceae; genus Hemileccinum; species Hemileccinum hortonii. The sequence goes on along the minus strand of JBBPLZ010000314.1, from coordinate 10,150 downwards.
CCCAATAGTGATACCCAGAGAAGGTCCTATATGGAACCTGGTGCACATCGGAGTGTACAAGCTCAAGAGGGCGAGAGTCGCGGGTCTGCGATGTAGTGAAGGGGTTTGCCATCATCTTGCCAGCGAGGCATGGTTCGCATATGGGGTCAGTTGTTGCCTTGCTGTCAATGCGCATACCAGTCACCATCTTGCGCTCCATGAGTGACTTGATGTCAGGTGTGTTATGGTGCGCAAATCGGCGATGCCAGAGCACCATATCGAGTGGGACAGTGGTTGCTGCCTGTGCATACTGAGTCACACACTGAGTCCAAAAATGTGGCGTTGTGGCTGTTAATTGTGGCGACGAAAAGAGGCGGTCCAGACGAGCGAGCAAAAGACATGTGGGTGGCATTGATGTGGACAGTAAATCCCGTGTGGCGAGTGAGATACAGGACAGAGAGTAAATTGTTCCGCAGTCCAGGGACATGCAGAATGTTGGAGAACTCGACCGCTCGACCCCTTGTACCACCTATCACTGGTTCGAAAACCACGGAACCAACTCCAGCCGAATACACCACAGTGTTGTCTGTGAGCTTGATGGGAACGTGTTTGGGGGTATAGTTACGCAACCAGTGGCGATGGGGTGTCATATGAGAAGTGGCCCCCGAGTCTGCATTCCAGTTGTGCCCAGCATCGACTAGGAGCAGGGAGAATGGATCAGAGGGATCACTGGAATGGAGACTTGCATTTCCAGCGCGTTCGACGACCTCCTGGGAGTCTGCTTGTGATGTATTGGCTGCCTGGGGCTGGACCTGCTTCCTGTCCTTGTTCTTGTTCGCCTTGTGGTACTTTTTCGCGCGCTGCAGTGCGTAGCACTTGCATTGGCAGTGGCCTGGCTTGTCACAGAACGAGCAAGGTGTGTTTGGTGTACATCGACAGCCAGAGGACGATGCAGAGATTGCGGAATCTGCAGGAGTAGTGGGAGAGGCGTCAGAACGAGGGCGACGGTTGTTTTCCTCGGTCTGGAATGCAGCATTGACCTTGTCTTTGTCCAGGTCAGTAAGGAGTGGGAGTGAGGATGTGAAAAGACAGGTCACAATACTCACTGTGATAAACAGGAGGTACTGTGATAGCACTGGACAATTCTTCACTGGTAAGGAAGTTGCTGGTTAGTATATGAATCATGCCTGACGTGCGCTGGACAATCTCCACAACTCCAGACAACCCAGTGTGAGGTCCTAATATGATCTAAGCAGTGTCACCAATCTGAATGTCATCAAATGAATCCCCCTGCAGAAGGGATTTGTGAGGTGACAATGTTGGGTGTCAGGACCTTCTGGTCAGGTACATACAATTCCAGAATGAATGGGGGAACTCCAATCTATTGGTGTGATGAGCGACATCATTTTCCGATTGATCAACTTGATCAGTTTACTTCCTCTCCATTGAGCTCGAGAAATATGATTTCATGTGTTTCAGAATCCACCATTGTAACAAAACCATATTTGCCCATATTCTGGTGGTGAACACTTGTTGGATTTTTGTGTGGGTCGTAGATGACATGCACTGAATCTCCTGGAGCATATGACCGTACTGTATCCAGGAGGGAGACCACAATGTTTGTGTTAGAGGTGTGTTGCGCACCCTGTGCATTTAGAGTTATGTGCCACAATGTGGCGCATGTTTGTTGTTGTATCCTAGTACAGTATATAGTCGGAGTTCCACAGTCAGCACTTTCTTTAGTTCTGACTGTGGACTCCAGGTATTTACAGTTCGCACTATGTGCAATATCTAGTTCTGACTGTGGACTCCAGCTGCTCGATCCAGCTGTTTAACAATATTGAGTAACAGTCACAACCACGAATGCTGGATTTATCGCTGAATGAACATGCAGCATGATTTTTTGAGGAGTTGAGGGGGATGCTAGCTGGCACACTTGGGTTATCAGTAGTTTCATGAGCAAAAGTGCAGATATGTAGGTATGGTGTTTGTGCTTAAGGGAGAGGTGGCCATGCACCGCATGACACTTGATGTTTGAATGTATCTCAGAAGAAAAGAGTTGACGAGCTTGGTTGTCCTGACTGATGTTGCCACCTTGTCAATGATTAGGGTCAGTAAGGTATCACGATGCCACCAAAATATCAACAATGCCAGTTTCTTCATCAGAAGACAAAACGTAACCATGATCTCCATGATACTTGCCACATTTCTGGATTGTGCACCAGGAATGAGTGGCAAACATTACTTGCCTGAAAATCAAATGTAGAGGAAGCAAGTCTTCGGGTGGCACAAACACCCAGGATATGACACAACCTGTGTGTGAGAGAAGGATTGCCCTCATAAAGGCTCTTGAATCCGGGGCAGAGACAGAGACCTGTCCAGGGAGGCCTTTATGTACTGAGGCAGGGAGGCCGGCTTTAGTCCATTCTGATGCAATATAATAGGCTGAGGAAGCTGGGAGACATTAGCAATGAAAGGAATAGAGGAAACCAATATAGTACATACTTGGAACAATATGTACCAAATACCCATGAGGGACAAGGAATGGCTGCAAGGTAGGTAACATCTGTTAAATAGCTGGATCAAGCAGCTGGAGTCCACAGTCAGAACTAGATATTGCACATAGTGTGAAGTATACATACCTGGAGTCCACAGTCAGATCTAAAGAAAGCGCTGACTGTGGAACTCCGATTATATACTCAACTAGGATACAACAACAAACATGCGCCAGATTGTGGTGCATAACTCTAAATGCGCAGAGTGCGCAACACACCTCTAACAACATCTGTGGTGAAAGAGGTTGTGGTGGGAGAGGCTGGTACTGGGCAAGCCAATGGCAATGTTCTTCAAATGATACCGATTTGAAGTCCAGATCATGTTTGAAGGCAAGGGTTGAGAGGACATCTTCCCAGTACCAAATTTTGGGGTCCTTATCATGCTAAGAGTTAATGTTCCACAGGAGGATCTCATAATTGACTGAACCATCCATCCAGTCATTGATTAGATTCCATATACCCATGATATCGAGGATCTCAAAAACATCATCATCAGATCTGCAGTCACAGGGACTGTAGTCTTTCTCAGAGTGAGACTCAAAGCATTCCATGAGGAAGTGCACTGTAGCACCAAAGAGGTCACAGTCTTGCAGATTAAGTGGATAAATCTGACCGTAATGTGCATGGGGCAGTGCTGTACCATCCACAACATTAGATTTTCTGTCAAGTACAGAGCACAATCCAATGTACTGATTTGTTGTCCATTATCTTGTTCCTAACTGCAGAGGACCACAAAGAAACCTAAAGCCTGTCAACAAGGGACCTATCAGACTAATTGGTGACATACTCTCATCATTTTCAGAGGATGATTCCTCCCCATCGCTCTGGCGAGCCTCCATATTGAAGAACCTCAAGACCTGAGTTTATCAAAGTTGTAACTTGGGAGAACATTTGAATCACTTATGTCCCGTGGCAAATTCCCTGCTTTGGCCACAGGGCAAGTCTATGTTGTACTAAGGAAAATATGGCAAAAATCAATCATAAGTAGACATACCTTTTTACGGTTTCCAGGAGAAGACTGGTCCCTGGACCTCTTTTGTTTTGAACAAGTTGTGGGTGCAGCATCTGTGAGTGTCACATTGTGAGCATTCATGGCATCCTCAGCTGCCTGGATGCAATCAGTGGTATTCCTGTCTTCTGAGAGGAAGAATACACGATTGAAAATTAGACTCCAATGTTTGTAAACATATCTGTTTCTGAACTTAGCCCAGAGGTTTTCGGTGAGAGCTGGAAACTCCAATTCTTCTCTGGCCCACTGGAGAATCAGATGCCATGGATCTGGTTCTCTGATCAATAAGTGAAGACTGCTGGAGCCTGCTCAAGTGTGAAAAATAGTAAACTAGAGAAGTAGATGAGGGGACTTACTGGAGCTTGAGCTTGGGATCGTGTTAGACATTTTTGGTGGCATGTGATCAGTCAATAGAGGTCCTTCCTTCAGTCAGACCTACTCACGCTGCTAAAAGTTTTGTTACTTTACAGTTGTATAATGCATGCTACTAATTCTAACATAGTGCTGGTGAAAGACAAAAAGAATTCTGGGATTGCCCCATTTTATAGTGCATGGCAATTTGGACCCACTACGCTGGTGAGAAAATGTACATATGCCCACTCCAGTTGTGGACAAAAGGCTACACTGGATGTGGACAATGGAAGATTACATGGTGGTGAGTGTAACTACTGTAGTAGTGTCTGCAATGTCTGCAGAAATGAGTGGTGAGTGATAGAGACTACTGTATTTCTGTGCGGAATCTGCGGATTTGAGTGGTGAGTGATAGAACACAATAGGAGTGCACTGGAGAACAAGATCACGAGCGAGAACAGAAACATCTTCAGGAAGAGATGCTGGAATAAGTCACTTGATGAGGTTGACAAATACACAAATAATGGTGAAGATGATGAATTGCTGCACAGAATGATGTCACGAGTGGCGTGAATCCAATGTCAATGAAATGGTAGGGGCACTCTACATATCACAAATGTATAATTAACAAGGGTGACAGTGAAACTAGTAGATTCACACCTGACTGTGTTGAGTCCACACTTTGATGCTACTATGGCCATCTAGAGCATTGCCAGTGGCAATAATACACCTGTTTGGTCCCTCAAAAGCCTGATAAAGATAAGCTGGATGATCCATGTTTAAAAGACAGAATTATCAAGATAGCAACTACTAGATCGCTGGCTGGGGGGATAATGTTAGTGGATTTATACCTCCAAAGAATCCATACACACCATTTCCATGATCAAGTTGCTCCTGAAGAGTGCCTGTCTCATAAACGAGCAGTCTCACAAATCCATTATCCCCACCAACCATCACCCAACCTGTTTCATAACCAAAACTTGCAAGGGCACATTGATGAGGAGTGTGTGGTGATAGGCTTGGGTGGCATGCATTGTAGGCAAGACATAGCAATCAACACTGTCTCGTAGATTGGAATAAAAAGTTGCTGTCCATCAAGACATGCACTTCCACTGTGTGCCACTGTTAGATCAAACATATAACAATGCATACTGACTCACATGTGACTATTAACTTTCTTCTTCCACTTAAGATCCCAAGGATCAATTGTGAAACAAAAGCTGATAATATAGGCCTTCATGAATACAGGTAAATGAAAAAGTAATTCAAGTACATTCACGAAATTGCTCTCAAGATAAAAGACGAGTCCATTTGAACCATCATCACAGAAATGGATAGCAGAAGCCATGTATGGCTGCATTTCAGCAGCCACATTCAATGATATAAAAGATTCTGTGGTGTAGGGTCAGAGGCTTGCTGTAAGATGCAACAAGAACCTACTAGTGTTTTGTGAGAGTTTCCATAACTGAACTTCACTATTACCAGCAGTGGCCAAGCAGTGATGGACTGAATCCCATGCTAGGGCCTTGATGGCACCTGCATGTGTCAGTGTAATTGAGCAGAATTTGAAGAGGGGTTGGTTCCCATCTCACTCTTACATGTGTATATTACCATCTGATGCACTAAAAATGAACAGACTCACTTCCAGATCAGAAAGCCTGATTTACGCAACACAAGATACATATATATCCTGCAGAGGGGACACAGACTTCCTGAATCATCTCCCCAGAAGAGAGGTTCCAGAGAGCAACACAACTGTCATTTCCTACCCAACACAAATTAGATGAATAGAGAGGACACAGAAGAGACGCACCTCCACTTAAAAGCATGGAACCATTAGGACTGAACGATAGGGCATTGATGGCCTTTGTGTGCTGCATCAATGTAAATTTGGGGGATAGCTGAATGATCATCAATAACCGCTAACAACAATCCAATTACCACTCACATTGGAAGACATTGTTCTGATGGCTGATGTATGTATTAATGGTGAATTCACTGATAGCATGATATAAATACCACACTATAGCAATATGATAGGATTTTGTTATATGGCAAAATGAATAATTAGGGGGGAGGCAGGATAATAAGGACATACCTTAGTAGGGCGCTACAATTACTGGGCAGAACACCTTTTTTTTTTGAAGTACATCGATAATAGGGATGCAGATCAGCAGCCATTGGACCAGGGATCTCATCTGTTGAGATAGATCAACAATTGGGGCACAGGACAATAAGAATGTACCTTGGTAGATAGGACAACACCGTCACAATGGTGTGATCACCAGTGTTGCTTTTGTGTTGCTTTTGAGATGTTACATTCAGTTGCAACCTCAAGATGAATAGTTTAATCTTTTATCTTACTATACAATACAGTACAGGTACAGTAGTGTTAAAATATAGTCTACGAGCAGCATACTTAGTGGAAATAGTGGGGAGTATTGGGGGTAGTAGTGGAAAGGGAAAGACTTTGCCATGGACAAATTTCCACTGTAAATAGTGCACATTGATTTCAAACTCAGACTAGGATTAACAAGTCTGAGTTTGAAATCAGTGTGCACTATTCACAGCAGAAATTTGCTCACAGTAAAGTCATTCCTTTTCCACTACTACCCTCATTATTCTCCACTATTTCCACTAAGTATGCCACTTGTAGACTATAGTTTAACACTACTGTACCTGTACTGTATTGTATAGTAAGATGAAAGTTTAAACTATTCATCTTGAAGTTGCAACTGAACATAACATCTCAAAAGCAACACAAAAGCAACACTGGTGATCACACTATTGTGACCATGTTGACCTATCTACCAAGGTATATCCTTATTGTCTATCTCAACAGATGAGTGTCCTGCCTGGTGGTTATAGCATATGACTCTCAGAGAGTTTGGCCCTGCCCAGGCCATACTATACTTAAGGTTATAGTAAAATTATAGTTATTGTTGACCATCATCAATTATTGTTGATAATCAGATTGCAAAACAAGGATACCACTTCAAATACAATGATCACCTCCCATTGGGTACGCCACTCCTGCTTTAATGATAATCAGTGCTCAGATCATTCCATCAGGCCTGCTCTTGGTGATCATGTCACTTGGCCATATTTCTGCAGGTGCCATTATTTGCTACAATCTGCATTTAATTGTATGTGTGCTTCCTATATGCCTAAATTTCTTCCACTCATCTTCCACATTTCTTCCATACATCTTCCACTCTTTGCCTTTGCATGCAGCACATTTCAGATTCTGGCACTCCCATTTCCATTGGGTCTACGTTGAAAGCCCTTGAAAGCATTTCCCAAACTGTGGTTTCTGTCCTGTATGTAAATGGCCCTTGCTTATACTTTTTGTAGATGGGGGATTTCGCAAGGCAAAGTGTAAATCGCCTCAATACTCATCTGGCTCGTGCATCAGTGCTTGAAGACCATAGAATTGGTGTTGTGGTCCAATCAATTGCTTCTTTGAATACTTTACAACCAGCTGCATATACTCCCTATATGTGCTTCTGACCCCACCAGTCAGGAGCTACTGCCGACTCCTCAAATAATACCAATAAAGTTTTGCTGAATGAGCAGAACTCCATTATGCAAGAGGTGTGTATATTTTACATGCAGCAAGATACCCTCTCAAGCATAATGGGCTCCTTTCAGTTGTTATTTGATTCTGGGACACCTCCACCCCCTTCTCTAGAAGATGTGAGTTGATATCATGCTGCTCTCTCTAGACAGACAACTTATACAGACATATTAGCTTTCTACATCCTGGATCAATGCTGATTCATCACTTGAAAGTGATTCCAAGTCACCCCCACTTGATGATGATGTGAGTTAACAGTTAGGCTGCATCAGAAGAAGGACTGATATATGCGCATTAGCTTCCTTTGCCTGATACCTATGTCAATTCCCATCGTGGATGTGATTCCAGGTCACTACAACTCCTTTCTTCTCTATCACCTCAGAAGGTAGAATTGATACTTGTATTAGCCTACCCCATGCACTAACTGGAAATTGTCTTGCTCAAAGAGCCATGATCACTCCAGCAGAATCAACAAGTCTGTCTTCAGAAGCCAGCATGACCGATCCTTGAGTCGCCTGGACCATCAGCATCACCACCCCTTCACAAGGCGACACTTGTGCTTGCCACTCATGCACTCTCTGGGGAGTGTTTGTGATACCTCCCTGCTCCTCTCTTAATTGCCTGACTGCAGTGCCATGCTCCACAGTCTGGTTGCACCCCTCCCCCTACTGCAGGACCAGGTCCATGTTGTGGACTCTAGCCTAGCCCAGAAGCCAGACACTCCAGCCATGTCTCAGCAACTAGCATCTATTTGTCCAGAACCGCTACATCCCAAGGTTCTGATAAAGGTCAACCTGGCTCCAGCTGTGTCTCAGCAACTGGCCCCTATCTGCCCAGAACCATTACACCCCAGGCTTCTGATAGAAGTTGTTCCATCTCCAGTGTCATCTTAGCAGCAGATGACACCTCCTGGGTATCCTTACACGTCCCTACTGGGTCACTCACCAACCTCTAGTAACAGCAGTGGAGAAAGAACTTGGACCAGGCCAATTGCATCTACTTTATCCTTTTTCTGTTGAACAGCTGGATCGAGCAGCTGGAGTCCACAGTCAGAACTAGATATTGGACATAGTGTGAAGTACACATACCTGGAGTCCACAGTCAGAACTAAAGAAAGTGTTGACTGTGGAACTCCAACTATATACTCTACTAGGATACAACAACAAACATGCGCCACAATGTGGTGCATAACTCTAAATGTGCAGAGTGTGCAACATAGCTCTAACACTTCTATGTCTCTGATGGAGAGTATTATTGATTGGGTCATGGTTCAGCAGCTGAGCATGGATGTTATCACACCAATGATACAAGAAATCATCAATACCTGTATTCCTCAAATTACTCAAATTCTAGAATCTCAATTGCCAATACATGGTCCAGCTCTTCATTCTAGGGAAGACAAGAAGAAACAATCAAAGGATGCATATGATGGTGATGATGATGATGATGATGATGATCACTCAGTCTCCAGGTCAGCAAGAAGACGGAAGGCTGGACCCTGAGGAACAAAGAATAAGCTGCATGTATGACATTCCTACTCATGATACTCCTGTGTATTGACCAGTACCTACAGGCTGCCTTTCACCACTATCTACAAGAGAAAGCGGTTATTTTATCTGGGCCCAAAGGCATCTTACCTCTTCCTGCCCCTGCTAATGCCATCAAGGCATTCAATAATAATGGTGCTGCACCTCCTACTCTTGTTAATGTCGCTCTCAATTGGCACTGCACACCACTGACCCACTCATGCTGGAATTCCGAAGTCATTAACCTGCTGACCCTTGACTTCTATGAGAAACTGAAAAATGGCTCATACCCAGATGTTGACTTTGATGAAAAGTCAGTGAACATTGACACCCTGCACAAGAGTTGTAAGCAGAAGTTGAATCGCATCCATCAAGCCTATCGCAATAGAGCTAAGATCAACTCACTGTTAGAGCTGTGTTGCGCACTCTGCGCATTTAGATTTATGGGCCACATTGTGGTGCATGTTTGTTGTTGTATATCCTAGTAGAGTATATAGTCGGAGTTCCACGGTCAGCACTTTCTTTAGTTTTGACTGTGGACTCCAGCTGTTCGATCCAGCTGTTTAACAGGTTATGAGCCTTGCACTCTAGTTACATCAAACCCGCTCAGCTCGTTGTCCCACAGCGAAAGCTTCTTGCCCCCAACTCGCTTCCCACCACTCCTCTTCGCTTCCCATCTTTCCTCTTCGCTTCCTTCCTCTCCTCTTCGCACCATGTCCTCTGAACACCAATCCCACTCGCATCGCATCCAGTCGCTCACTGGAACAAACTACAACACATGGAGCGAAGAAATGAAGGCCCTCTTCCGCCGCCTTGTAGACGGCAAAGAAACGCGCCCTACTGCTGCTGGAGCCGACCAAACCGCTTGGGATATCAAGCAGGACAAAGCAGCTGGCGAGTTGATGCTCAACATCGCCCCAGACCAGCGAGTCCACATCCGGGTGGACCAGGACGACCCCACAAAAGCCTGGACTGCGCTCAAAAAGGTCTTCGTCCAACAGAAGGCCAGCAGTCGTTTTGTCGCAAACGACGAGTTTTTCAGCATCCGAAAACGCGCTGAAGAGTCCCTCCCTGGCCTAGCTGCCAGAGTCGAGGAGTCCATGCTGCGCATCAAGGATCTGCGCACCACCTCGTTCGACATGAACACTCTGGA
>JBBPLZ010000313.1:0-13481 GCA_038090055.1 Hemileccinum hortonii | reverse complement strand
CTCTTTCGTTGATGAGCGACCGACAACCTGCGCAAATCTTCCCACCCGAGAACACCTCTACGCCGCACAACTCCAAAAGGTTGGTAAGCGGGTCCTCTGATTTTATGGATACACTAGAGTTCCAGGCACCGGCGCATCTCGGATGGAGCACAAGCTCTTGCGTGAGGCGTTTCTTTAAACCAAGCATGTACTTCGCCAGACTTTCCTTTCCCGATACGATACGGCGTAAATCTTCTTTCGACAGCAGCGTCTGCCTGTCTGCTGTTCCGTATCCGCTGTCGCGCACCGACCCTTCCTTTTCCTGGTTGCAGCCTTTTGTTGCGCCCAATACTTGTGATACCATATCCTGCCACCAGACGTCCGAGCTGCTGATTCGATAGAGTTGATAATAGGCCACCGACAGGATAATCGGCAGGTTGGCAATATGAGCGACCTGGATGGCGCATGCTGATTCCATCACGGTGGCACCAGTTCGATTGCATGTCCAGTTCTCTGGGCAAAGGTCCCTAGACGGCTCGATACAGAGGTCATCTTCGCATTCGAGTTGCCAGGCATCCCATTCAGAGATAGTCTGTGGCCAGTCTTGCTCAAGCTGAGATGCAAGTGCCTCGATCACGTCGCTGGCCTTGTACTTTAAAGCAATCCTGAATACGGGCAATACGCTGGCAAAACTCCTGTCGTCGTGCTTCCGGAAGAAAAAATATCTTTAGAGGCGCATAAGAAATGTGTTTCGGGTCTGGACAAGGGTGTGGCATACATCGGGTAGTGAATAGTGATGAAGAATCGCTCGAGGTCGAGCGCGTCATCGTCTGGGAGATACGCGTACTGCGTGTTGCCAACGTATATGTAACTGCGTGCAAGAGATGTGTCGAGCGAGCTCAATAGGGTGGTGGAGCGAGCAGCAAGCAAGTCGCGATAGAGCTTGTACAGACATAATCTGCCTGAATCAAATCGTCGTGCGCAGATGCGGATGTCCCCGTCGTCAAACCATAAGTCTTCGTTTAACTCAAAAGGGAGAGTTGAGTGATCTGAGGACATTTTGGAGGCGAACGCGTCGAGAAGTAGTTTAGAGTTAACAGGGGGTTATGGGCTGGTTTACTGTGGACACAATGAATGGCGCCGCGGAGCTCAGACGTACAGGGGCTATTTACGCACGTGTTGTTGTAATTATTTGCCGCGCTTCCTCTTAGATCTTTTCTTCACCCTAAAATGTGATAATAGGCCAGCGCCTGGAGCTACCGGTGAGCGCATGGTTTTCCGATAAAGTCCTCATTTCTCTGTCACATCAAGAATAGGGGAGAAACTGAGCGGACTTACAGTTCTGTTTATCGCTGTGTGGAAAAGCGTTCAACATCTGCGATGAAGAGTGTTTCACTTTTCTGTAAGGTGCAGGGACAACTTTGAGGAAAGTATTTAGGACAAGATAGTTGATGATAGTGCCTCCGCCCGATCGGTGTTCGCATTTATTCGTTACACACATCGGGCAAGGATTTTTGACCGAGATTGAAGGTTGACTCGGGCGCAAGTTCAAGGAGCGAATGCTCGCGAGAGGCCGCATCTATAACCTGGATTGACCGTAGAGTGATAGCACCACATGAAGAATGAATGATAGGTATGCTTTGCACTAGCGATTGGTTATTACAAAACTCAAGTGTTGATACAAGACCCGTAAATGACGATATGTTAATATATAGTCAATGCAATGGCCGACTTGATGATGGGGGTATCACGGAATGCGGTCAATGCCCGTTTGACATGATGATACTACAGGTCACGTATGCTGACATCTGCAAACTATTAGGTTATCCTGTTGCAAAACGCCTGGATTCGGGCTTACCGAATGGTGTAATTCGTAGTTTCATGTTGTCGTAGAGTACGCAAGTAACGAGCCTCGGACCATGCCAACCACGTCTAGGGCGTTGTTCACAATGCGTTCAATTGACCCTTCCTCCTGAGTAGTTCGAAGTCTGGTCCATCTGGGAGGCATGGATGGAAGCGACCTTAGACTTGTCCAAATCATCTGTGTTTCTTGTGCAGTAGGACGGTCCTTTGGATCTGGCTTTGTCATCAATCGAGCAAGATCTCCCAGAGCTTCCAGCCCTTTGAACTCCTGCGAGAAAATGTGAGACCCAAAAGCAAACAAAACAGAAAGAACGCACCTCCACTATCTTGGTCTGATAGACATGTCCAAGGTAATATACATCCAGTTTGAACGGGTCATAGGGTAATCCGGAGTGCTGTTCTGGAGCCTCTATTCGGCCTTGCTGTCCAGTGACGAGATGTTCCTGCTGTCCTGATACAAATTCCGTCGACAAACCGAAATCGATGAAATAATATTTGATCTCGACTTCAGAGCGTTTGCGGCTGAGATGGAGTTCCCCGCCATCGCGAGCTTGCCAGGGATTCATTGGATGCCAACCGCTTTTGTAGAGCCGTGAGCCGTCCATTAGAATATTTTCAGCTGCACAGTCACTACACATCACAATGGACTATCAGTGGTAGGATGCGAACGCGACATCCACCCACCGATGTGCCACATTCTGGTTATGCATATAGACAAGACCCTGAAGACAGAACTCAGAACGAGTGTGCGCGGAAGAACAAGAAGACAAGCCTCTAATGTCTGGTCCACGAAATCGACGACTTCTCCGAAAGAAGTAAAATTCGGTTCATTAAATGGGCGAAGAACGGGCATGACTATATATTGATACTTTGGATCCTTGTCATCGGAAAAGATCGCCAGTATAGGAACACAGTGGTTGCCTGTATCTTCGGTACTCCTCGGGGATCCTAGACGCGAAGCAATCTTGACTTCATCAGGGTGGGTCATGGAGTTGACTCTTTTAATGAACACGTCCTGTCCGTTCTCGCCTTCGATTGTGGCATCAAGAAGAGAACCTTTCTGGCGCACGCACGCACGGTTAACACTCGGAAATACGATAGAGAAGCCACGGACCCACTGAGTTATGCTATCCTCAAAAAACCCAACGATTGGATCAGCTTCAAATCTCCAGGATGCTTTCCATTCGGGATGATAGCGGGGTCGAAGGATATAGCCGTTGTTCTTGAAAAAATAATATCTGTCTCTCCAGAAAACTTCTTCCTTATGCAACGTCTCGTAGTGAGACCCTGGCATGAACACAGCACAGAGAGATCAATTCCGAGTACTCAAGGACGGGAACCCCGATGTGTAGCGGTTGCAGTTCGTGGTACGTATGTGCGGCGACCGGACCGCCAAATTATTCGCCCACAGGACCAAACAATAAATTTAATACACAAACAAAGATGAAGGTCGCCTCGAGGCTACCACATGTTCACAGCATTTGCTTCAATACAAAGTCGAGTCGTCTGTCGAAACGATGCTCAAATCCATATTCTGCACTCTCACTGCGATCCATCTGTCGCGTAGTTGTTCACGGATCCCCAGACAATCCCAATCCCATCCATGAACGAAGCTCTATTTTCCTTTTGTGCCAACATCTTTGGATTTGTAGCCGGTGGCATCTCCCTCTTGGGTTTCATAGTTGCGGTGTGCCGACCTCACCTGCCTAGCAATAAGATCAAGACCTTGGTGGATCTCTTACATGAAACGGAAGATATGTTCAAGGAAGCCGTAGAAGACGAACTCCTCGTACCTGAATTTATAGAAAGGACGGGGGAGAATCTCGCTGGGTAAGTTTTGAAATTATCTGTTTTCTAAATACATCATCTTTTCGCTAGGCTGAAGGAGCGAACACATGTTTTACGGGCCCGTGTGTATAATGTCACGACCCTAGGCCGAGATTATGCCCAGCTCTTAGGCGGAACCTCGGGTGCAATCGGACTCGTATGTCAGTCCGTGAAAAAGCTTAGAGCTGAAATTATTGTTCGTTTTTCGATCCCACCCTTCTCAACATTGTACTAATCCTAATCTCGCAACGACGCTTCAGACCTCCAGCCAGGAAAGGCGTCATAGACTTGGGCAGATAGGGTCTGTTCTGACCCATCTTCCTCCTTCCCCCTCCGATCCTATGACCCAGCCTAATCCCAGCCTAAGACCTCCCGTCTTTATCACTCGTCCCCGCTCGTGCCCTCCTACAGCAGAACTCAGACGGTGTGCGGAATGTACTCGCTGGGTCGTTGGTTGAGCAATACGGGAATGTCCGAATGGATTCCTTCTTCAGACACCAGCGGCCCTTCCTCGAGCTTGACCATTGCTTGACCATGGCCGGAGTCATTTTCCACCTGGCAGCTCATCCAATTCATGGTGCCTTTTTGGACATATCATATATTTATGCCACGGTTGCCTATTCTTCGTCGTATACCCTCATCGCACTGAGAATACCTGTCACATAGATGTATCATAACATTCTGTAAATGCTGCTGGGTTGATATACACCTGATTGGAATGCAATGTTAAATGGATTTCTACAGAATATTTTTTGCGCTGAAAGACACCTCGATCGGATCTTTCTTGGAGGACAAGTATCTTACTACTGTCGTCTGTACCCACACTGCAAACGTTTACTGTACCAGTGTCGCCCGGAGTCAAGTGACCCCGACCTGCACTACACTTCTCATTAAACCCGGGCCTAATGACTGACAACCTTAACTCCCATAGCCATAGTTCTGTCCAAATTGTAGACACGGAATATATATTTGCACATCGTGTCGCGCTAACTCCATCAATGACGGCTCATTCGACGTCCACGACGGCAACCTTACCTCATACTCCTGCTGCGATAGCGAACCCTTGCATGCCATTCAGTGTTGCAGACGAGAAGGTATCGGAATGTGCTGCTTACCCATTGGAGTCGCATGCCGGCCCATTCCCCATACGAAAACTGGCCTAAAATTACCACGCAACAGTCTTGCGTAGCATCGATATTGATAGCGAATTTCGCGATGCCGCTCCTTTTAACACGACAACTAACCCACGCATACAAGCCTCTTGCATACCTGTTTTTGGAACAGTCGTAGCACTCGTGACAAGGGTCGAGGTCGTGATAGACCTGCGGAATCTGGCCTGCCAAGGTAACATATCGTCGTTCGACAGTGATTGGCGATAGGGGACGGCTTATGCAGCGTCAAGTCGACGCAAGTGGCGTCGATACCACGATAGTTGTAGGGTCGTTCTAGAATCCTCACGTTAATGACGGGATCAACAATTATGACGATGAAAGGCCTTCTGCAGCTGTTAAATGCTTCCTCGTGACCGAGGAGGAGGACATTGATTCGTTTTCAACGGGGTCCTCATCGTTGGGGATAGTGATGGCTTGTACGGCAAATGGGGCGACTTTGATCTTCCGATAGAATTACGAAAAACGACAAGATCTGTGGGTGTTTGTGAGCACGACCTTGCGGGAATCGACGACATGATTCACCTTGCAGTGCTCTGGGAATTCATGGAACATGCGTGTTCGCGTGCCAAACACCACAGACTCAGAATATAGAGTAAAAAATTTGAATGTGGAAATAGTCCCCGGCTGCCTAAGCTCACCTCAGGTTCAGCTCAACTGACTGCAGTCCGATTCAGGAACGTCCAAGGGGGCTATGTCGCACAGCATGCCAGAGTCCATGTCTAACCGAAACTCCAAGTGTCCTATGGGAGTTGTAAAGACACTCGCCAAATGACAAAATGGGAGACGTCCAGTGACCTCCCTCCGGCGTCACGAAATGTTCATATCAATCAACTATCATGGTCTCTTCCTCCTGTTCCCAGGGGGCCCGCGAGACGTGCGTCTCTAAGTCAGAATCGGTCGTCGGGAATGCGTTGAACTACCTCCCACCAATAAGCCTGACAGGATGCTTGGAATGCCGTCAAGGAGGGTTTCGACATGCGGACAAGCCGTAGATTCTATGTCGTCCATTAATCGGGCCGACTGGACGAGTGCATGGACAAATAAAAGGAGCATCCTTGTACAGCGCCTTCCGAATGGCGCGATCCTGAGTGGTGCTGAGGAACCACCTCGAGACCCGCCACTGGAAGGGTTGGATAATAACTGGCAGAGCTCGCGGTCCAAACAAAGAAAACTACTCGCCGAAGACAACCGACCGAACTGAGCACAGTAAGTTTTCACAGGGATGTTGAAACAGTCTATGTAGTCACTCCGCGAGACTCAAAGTCACTCCGCCACGCGTCACGGTGGGCCCGGCATCCACATCCGATCGAAGGAAACACTGGGCCGTCCGCAAGCTTGAAGTTGTCTAACTCATACCTCAACGTGCGATGTTTTCAACCAGGTTTCACCTATCCAACGAGCGTGATTAGCGTCATACAAAAATGATTGTGGGGCGTGTCGATTCGTGTGCGGAATCCGACCATCATTTCTGGAAGACGTTTGTGGACTGATGGGTTTTGTGTGAGTCGCAATCTTCATTTTCTGGGAATGTTTGCTAACATGGAGATTCATCCTCGCAAGTTAGCTGATCTCCACCGTGGCTCTCATAGAAACATCGATCAATTAGGCAGACTTCCTGCTCGTATATCAACCTTACAGTGGGCCTTGTGACTGTAGCCTGCCTAATGGGACACCGAGCAACTAGGCAGGTCGAAAAAACATGCTCGCGTATGGAGTATGTAAATCTAAGCTGCCCAGCATCCGTGGCTACTCGTGTGGTACTCACTCGCCTCTTTAGATCCAAGAACGCCGGCCACTTCATGCCTCATTGGTTGCACCATCTTTGTGCTCGTTGGTCGATTATCAAGCTGACTCTGAACCCGGTGATTTGTTCTGATGTTGTTCTATACTCGAGAGGGATCCCAGGATGACATGAGATGCCTTTCGCGAAGAAAATGGAGTTGAGATTGACAGTCGTTGCTGGAGTGGGATTAGATAGTTCAAGTACGTGGGTCGTCCGGTCTGAAGGGATCTAGGTTTATATCTGAACATCAGCCAGCAGAAGGGCCTTGAGCCTCACGGAACTCAGGGTGGAGATCGGAAGCGCGGGCGCATTCACCACGCACAAGAAACCATCACCAACGATGTGGCCTCTGTTGGTTCAAGCGTTTTAATGACCGAAAACACGGATATGTCGATCAGTCTGGAAGCCTGATATTCCTCAAAGCGCTCTCCCCACTTGCTTATCCCGATGAGCTATAGCGGAAATATTTCGCAGACTTAAAGGGAAAGGGATCTCGTCACGAGACGCAACTCGGTGTCATCCACCGTGACAGTCGCACCAATTTAGTCGCTTGCACGAGCGTATGTTCAAAGGAGGCATCTGGAAAAAGACGCACCTTGGTTGCCTAATGGAATGAAAGAGTACGCGCTTAATCGCCTTTATATAGCTCATTGAGGAGCTACCGAGACAATTTGCGGTCAACATGTAATGATGCGCTGCTCCCATTTTGCTACATTTCGCTCTGCCCGACCGTTGTCATGACTGACGACTCCGACACGTACCTCATCAGGTGTGCGCCGGACATCCATGCAACCTGGTTTATTCCCTGCTAGGCTGGCACCCAAACTAACTCTACTTGTTTGTTTTCCAGTCCTCTCTCAACGCATGGAATTAACTCTTTCAGCAGAGCTTGCATAGGACCTGTCTGCTCTCGTCGAAAGAAAGCGAGCAGGAAAGTGGGTATGCATACGCTATCTATGCAGCCCGGAGGGAGGAGTGTCATAACCTTCCGTTTTCATCTAACAGATAGACGTCATGGACTCGCCAAGAGCGTCCGTAGGCGCAGCGTCGCTCTAACTTCTTGAATCCATTGGGGTACGTGATGCAGCCCTTCATGGAACGATCTGGTGCTCTTTTTGGCGCTGTTTTCGCTAATCGGACGGTTGTAGATATGTGGATGACGCCCCCATGCCGTCTTGGATGTCGCATACGCATGTCAAAACATTGTAATTGTGCGACAAGGCTAACCTCGGATATTCTGCTATGCGGGCAAGGTACAATTCGTAATATGTTTAGGACGCCGTTCTAGTTCTGGGCTAGTCATTGGACACGGTCGTCCGATTCCGAAGACATCCGCCATTGCCCTTTACGTGCGATGTCACGTATTTTTGCGCCAATGCACTAGGTATACACCATTATTCTTGCCTGATTCTAGTTGAACAAAATGACGAAAAGACCATAGATTTCGCAAAAGCTGAAACAGGAGTAAAGAACAATTTCGGGGACGGCGGTATATGATGATCGATTCTATTCTATTGCTCTGTGCTCATGTTGGTGCGAGTGGTCAATGTCGAGCAGATATGGAAAATGTCAATGAATGATGAAGGACATAATGTAAAAGCACCGCACTTTTCTTCATTCCAAGAAAGGCTCACTCTCTGCCCCAGGGACTCGAGAGCCTCTGATGTTGCCAAGACATATTTCAAACATGCACACCTTCCGCAGATGCTCCAATGAAGGATTATCAACATCTACCATGTGTCCACGCAGGGTCTCGGAATGTGCCACAATCCAGATGGTCTCCAAGACACTGAGCCCAGTGATATTGGAACAAGGCCTCGTCGATCTGGAGGGGGGTTTTGTAAGGTAAAACACCAGCATGAATAAGATCAGAGATGCTGCAGATGCAAATACAACCTTGAAGTTGAAAGTAAGGTTTAGATCAGCATGTACGTATATAGTGATACCCACTGGGACTTTATTAACCTGGAGACTTATACATCAATAAAGATGATGTGTATAGATTGTGTTCATACTGACATTAAGCCTCCATAGAGTGGTCACCTGTGTAACTTGACTTTCTCCAACCATTCTGTCAAATCCTTCTTGAGATGACCCCAACTCACCCCCTGATTTGTAACAGTGAGATAAAATGTATGAATTATTTTTAAGTGGATAAACACACCTATCCATATGAAAGTTGCCAAGCTGTTACTTATAACCTGCTCCAACTGCATTGAAGTGAGTGTATAAAGAGAATCATTTTGTGCTGGAATTGATGCCACAGCACTGCCACTAATACATAGCAAGTTGGCTTTTCAAAAATAACCAATTGTTAATAAACATACTTGCTTGGCAAACATCCTATGAACCCATCTTGTGGACAGATACCAAATCCTGAGCCAGAAAATATCCCATCAAGCTAATAAGCTGGATTAAGTAAATAGTATTGTATAGAAAACATATATCTTACATAGGCTGTAAGTTCCATAGACTCATCAGCATTTATTGCTGGAGACCATAGTTTCCAGGATTGTGAACCTCTTTGATTTGGCCTTGGGATTTACATCCAAGATGGCATTCACTGTTTGTGATGATATAGAGCATGCTGTAAGATAGGCCATCACTGGAGGATTATCACCTATAGTCAAATAAATGATATATTTTCTATTCGTTCAACTTGTAACACTCACCCTGTGTTGCGAGCCAGTGTAACAAACGCTCACTTCATGAAGCCCCTATTTCTTTTATCTTATCTTACCTTCATCTTATCTTATCAGACAAGGAGACCACACAGTCACATCTCAAGACATGATGTGGACTTGTCATTTTTCTCAATTCAAGGTCATGTGAACATGTCACGTGACTTAACCCCATACGGTATCACAGCCTTCATTTCAAATTCAGTGCTGTGCTCACCTCATGTTGGTGCTTCCATTCTGATGCCGCACCCATCACATACCCTTTTAATAACACAGCATCATGAAATGCCTCATGTACCACAGCCCTTATCAAGGCAGTGTCTTATCTTCCTATCTCGTGTTTCAGATGCAACCCATGACCCTAGATGACTCATGATGACTCACACCCTTAGCCCAGGGCACAGGGATATGACATAATAGGATAGATTAGATACAAATAGGTACAAACACCCATGTAGTATATAAACCCTTGAATCAGTGCCAGAGAACTCCAGTCAAGTTCTCTTGGTTCTCCCCCAAAGAATCATTTGAGGATTTAAGAGCTCAACCTTTCTACCTTTCCCTTCATCTTTTGATCCAGACCTCAGCTTGGCTATGCCCTGCGCTAGTCTTTAGTCTTTGGTTGCTTCAGCCAGAGGCACGCTCAACCCAAATGCAATGAGTGACTCAAACAGAGAGAAAGACGACAAGTAGAGACCTTTTACAGGTAGTCTCCGAAACCGGCAAATGAGATGAGGAGAGCGGAACTCAGCAGGCGCAGGCAGGGGACGAAAGTCCGGTGTGGGAAACAAGTGAATTAGACTGGGGAACCAGTTGCAAAGGTCTACCTTATATACATGTAACTATTGCGCACGGACCAAGGTACACTCTAGGGCAGGCGTGAGATAAGAAGCAGAGTGTGAGATCGAACCTTAGTTGACGTGAGAGGAAAGATAAGGGTGAGCAGATAAGAACGATAAGAGATAAGACATGAGGTATGACATCACCGGGCCTAGACCTAGTCATGTGATATGTCTCACAGTCATGTGCTGCTGGTCATGTGACTTCTGAGAAATGAAAGTTAGAGTCTGATGTGTACATGTGTCAGTGGAGTCTGTCTCCATCTGGTAAAGAGTGTGATGTGAGGAGCAATTGTAACACCCTGTGCAATATTAACACTGATATTCAATGTGTTATTGTCAATTGACCCATCAAGATCAAATCCAGTTGTGGACAGAAAAAACAGGTATGGAGAGCATAGTGAACATTCTTGCTAGAAGGATAAACATTATTCAGTATCATGATATATCAAGAAATGCTGCTAACCTCAGAGATGCTTGTGATATAGAGAATCTCATTATTTGCACCTTGAATTTGTGACAAAGGATCAGAGAAAGCTAAATATATAGAAGTTAAAAGGTCATTCAAATTATGACTTATAATATTGAAAAACCTCTGAGTCTTGAATTAAGTAAAAGACTTGCAAAACCAAGGCCATCAACAGAAAAGTTGATTGTTGGTCCCATTTCAAGATTAGAAAAAGTGAGGTTGGATAATAGGCCACAAGTTGTTTTCAAAAAAGTTGCATTCACAGATGCACTTATGAAACCAGGATTGGTCATATCCAAGATATCATAGATGATATGGTTTAGTAAACCATTGGTTTGGATGTTTGCAAGCAAAGCATTTGATGGTACAACTTCAGCTATACCTGTCCAGCCATTTGCAAGAACAGTGCTATTTGGCCAAGTCACTGTTGACATAATGGTGATGGTTGAAGTGCTGTTGAAAGCTGTGAACTGCATGATGGTAGAGGAGGCAATATGAAGGGCAGAGATACATGTCAAGTATATCACCACACCAAGTATTGGAAGGATAGATGATATTATCTTGGTTTGTTGCCAGAGTACATGAACAGCAGCTCCAATGCTAGACCATGCTTGAGTGATATCATGTATAGTAGTGAGGTAATAATGCTTTGAGAGGATGGCTGATATAGCAAGTTGGTGTGTATTATACACTAGCCCAGTGGTATATAGCTGAGGAAATTATGAGGTTAATCAATATCTATAGTATGAGAAAAAATATATAATAAAACCCACAACATAGAATGCTTGAAGAGATACAGTCAAAGTTGTTGTCACCCAGGGATTATCTGATGACATCATGATATGATGTTCTGGATGGTATATCAAGAGTATGATCAAAACCACATGAAGTGCAAACAGGATGCCATGAAGAACATAGCATAGCCAATTGATGAAAGATAGTTCTTTTAAATATATAAATCAGCATTGATCAGCTGTTTGTCTAGTATTAAATGGAGGTGACAAACCTTCTGGGATATTTTTTTTCCAATTAGCAGCATAGGGTTTGATATCTGGCTGAGGATTGTTTCCTTTCTCCTGTGAAGAGCTTGTTGGCTCAGATACAAGCTCAGCAAGACAAACTTCAGCCTTCATTCCTTGTAGCCTCAACTGGTCAGGTATAGAGTTGCTAGTCATTCTCATGAGATCTTGCAAGACCATAGAGTGTGCAGAAATCCACATCATTTCCAAGACACTTGAACTGGTCATTGATGCTCTCAAGGTTGTGGAATGAAAATCATGAAGTATCCACACTGCTATACCCAAGAGCACCAATGAAATGACCAGGCCAGCAGCAACCTATCAATGTTGTGATGATGTAATCCATGTGACCAGACATAATAACTCACTGGTGTTTTGTTAACCTAAATCAAGAATTAATGACTTAGTAAGCTGAAAGAGAAAGAAATACATGCATTTAATCTGAGCTCAAGGATAAATTTGGTTATTGAATTCATTCCATCAGCTTGCTGAAAACCTCCATTATCAGTCCCAACTGCTCCTGCTGTGAATCATGTAACTAATATAAATAGATAAACAGATAAAATTTACTTGATTACATACCTAGCCATATAAATGAAGCTACAGTTTGTGCCACTGCACCCTCCATTTCTTTCCTTCCAAGAGTTATTGGTAATGCTAATTGCCCTGTAGTAGGACCTGATACAAAGTCCCATGAGATATTCAACAAATAATTCAGATACCTAGTGGAGAATTACTAGTTTACTTCCTTGCCAAACAACATTGGGGAATACAATATTCAACACTTACACATTGGCATAACTCATGAAGGTACACTCTTTATTTCCAAAAGGTAGTTCTATATCTTGACAAACCAGAAGAGTTCCTATAAATGAGTTTTGGGCAATATTTATCTAAATGATAGATCAGTTGGATGAAATGCAAGGTGAAAAACATACTTGCCCCTTGAGTCAAATTTGAAACAGGACCTGGTAGCCAAATAGACCAAGATCCAGCATTGGTGTCAAGAGGCAATAATGGAGGAAGGTCAGCTATTCCATTATGCATAGATAGATGGGAGGTTGTAGTTATTGAACATTAAGGATGCCTGGCAAATTTTTATGCAGGTCAGCCTAAAGGTTCAAAAATCTGTAAAAGAAACACAAACAGTTTCTCCATCAGATAACTGTTCAACTGGAACAGGGGACACTGTGTTTACTAGTCCTGTTCCACTATATTAAGCATAAAACAAAACACAATGATAATTGACCCACTTGGCATAAACAAGTTAACATTGCCAAGTCCATTGGTGTCGACATTATAGACCCACAGTGATGGATTCCAAGTGCCAACTGAAAGGTTGGAAAGCAAACCACATTCAGCAGTTATGGTGGTTGCATTCACAATAGCTCCAGTATAGGCAAAATTAGAGGATGGCACATCATATAGAACACTCCCAGTCAACCCTTTTGCAGTCGGGAATAGTGACCACAATGTTGTCAGGGAAGATATGAGCTCCCAGTTGAGATTGGAAAGGTCAACGGATGGAAGAGACCATGCTACTGTCGACGGAACAGCAAGAGTGGCTGTATTGTTGAATGCCTCAAACTGGATGACAGATGATGAAATAATGTGAAGACCAGAGATGCAACCGAGATATGCCAATATGAGGAGTATTGCTGAGGGCGAGGAGAAACCTTGGTTTGCTGCCATAATGTGCTCATTGCAGCACCGATTCCATTCCATGTACCGGAGATGTCGTGAATGGCGGTGAGCTTTTGTCGCTTCCCCATGGCCGCAAATATTGCAAGACGCTGCATCATAAGTAACAAAACAGTGGTGTATACCTTTCCGGTAGTTATTACATCAC
>JBBPLZ010000312.1:0-13508 GCA_038090055.1 Hemileccinum hortonii | reverse complement strand
TCTCGTGGTTCTCCTCCAAAGAATCATTTGAGAATTTAAGAGCTCAACCTTTATCTTTTTCTTTTTCTTTTGTCTCAGGCCTCAGCTTGGCTAAGCTTCGCGCTAGTCAAAGTCTTGGGTTGCTTCACACAGAGAGTACAAAGTAGACTACATCGCTGCATCTTGGCTTAAAAGATGTGGTATTCAATATCTCATGCACTGGAAAGGGTGGAACAAAATGGATCATACCTAGGAACCATCTTCAAATCTGGCCCATGCACAAGGGGCTATCTCCAACTTCCACCTTTTCCACCTGTCCACATCCTACCCTATCTGTAATATCTCTCTGTCAGATTTTTTTACTCTCTTTTGCCATTTTGGACCATTTTACTCTGAATTTTCTGTGTCTCACACAGACTTTGAGTCTTGAAAATGAGGGGTAATGTTACAATTGCTTCTCATCCCACACTCCTTATCAGATGGAGACAGATTCCACTGTCACATATACACTAGGTCTAGACTGGTGATGTCATGCCTCATGTCTTATCTCTTATCACTTCTTATCTGCTCATCCTTATCTTTTCTCTCACATCAGACAAGGTTCACTCTCAAACTCTACTTATTATCTCATGCCTGCCCTAGAGTGTATTTTGGTCTATGTGTAGTATCTACATGTATATAAGATAGCCATTTATGACTGGTATCCTAGTCTAATTCATTTGTCTCCTGCACTGGACTTTTGTCCCTTGCCTGCACCACTAAGTTCTGCTCCACTATTCTCATTTGCTGGTTTTGGGGACTACCTGTAAAAAGTCCCTACTTGTCATTTCTTCTCTTTGTTTGAGTTGCTCATTGTGTTTAGGTTGAGTGTGCCTCTGGCGACATGTGCAAGCATACTGGTGTCTGAGTTTGTTCATTGCTGGTGGCAGATTGGGAGTTGACTTGCCACTCCATCAAGAAAAGTGCATTGGACTTGGCATGACCTGGCTGGTCTGGCACCAGGCCAACCAGTCCATGCTAGGTCAAACAGGTTGTGCCAGGTTGTGCCTGGTGCCAGAGCACCTTGTCACTAGCACAGGTGCCAGCACAATGCCAGCCCATGCCAGAGCCATACCAGTCTGTAACTAAATCATACCAGTCCATAGCTAGATCACACCAGGTCAAACAAGGAGAGGGTGTTGGGATGTGACAACGCAAACGTGAACAAACATGAACACTAACAATTTGTTCACATTTGCATTCATTCCTATTCATGCCCCATTATGATTGAGAGGGTCAAACAACATTTATTGTTGTTTTTGTTTGCATCATTGTCATAATGCATTGTGGTTGAGGTGGTGGGTTACTGGGGAAGGCAAGGTTGTCATTGTCATCTATGCAGATGCAAATGCAAATGCACCATGTGTTTGCATTTGCATTTGCATGATGAGGTCAGGTTGTTGTTGTCATCATGAAATGAGCACATCATTGTCATGTTTGTTGTCATACTGTTGTTGTGAGATAGGTGGGTGAGGACAAGGGAGAAGGCAAAGGCAAAGTATATGTGAAGGGGTTATGAGGGTGAGGGCAAAATGGTTGCAATGGGGACATGAGGGTGAGGAGGTAGGAGATGATGACAATGATGTTGTTGTGTGTCATGCATCATCATGCATGGTGTGTATTGAGGGCACAAGTGTGAGGAAGAGGTGAGGATGAGGGTGAGGGAGACATCATTGTTGTTGTGTACATTGTCATTGTATGTGCATGCATGGTGGTGTTTTCATTTGCATTGGATGTTGTTTGACATCAATGGGATGACAGGTAGTTGTGGTCATGGTCATGGTTATGTGATCATCATTGTCATGGTCAGGAGTATCAAATGACATTTATCTTCATTTTTGTTTGCATTGTTGTCATGACACATTGTGGTTAAGGTGGTGGGTCACTGAGGACAATGAGGTTGTTGTCATCATCTATGCAGATGTGAATGCGAACACACTGTGTGTTTATGTTTGTGTCTGCATGGTGAGGAAGGTTGCAATGGAGATGTGAGGATGAAGAGGGGGTGGGAGATGACAACAATGACATTGTGTGTCATATGTTGTCATGCATGGTATGATGGTTGATTGTAAACATGCAAATGCAACAGTGGGGTAAAAGTAAACAGGTTGGGTGAGCATATGGGCATGAGTAGGTGAAGTGGCAGTACTTGACTTTTTTTTTTATGGAGTGTGAATGGCAGGCTTTATTTTATTCAAGTTGATATAGTAAATGGGGTGAGTGGGGTGCACAAACAGGTTGACTCACTAATTGAGCTGGGTGGTGAGTATGAATGGGATGTGACAGTGTGAGGGCATGTGTTGAAATGTGACAATGGGAAAGATGCAGCAATGACAAGGTATAGATGTGGCATTGACATTGACATTGAAGCTTGAAGCTTGAAAGAAAAGGTATGGGAAGTATTGTGCTTGGGCCTGCAATGTGTGGTGGACACACATCACCAACCTATTCTACTTATATAATTAGATCACATGATGACATCTCACAATTTTTGCAAGGTCCGTTGCCATTGTGAAATGGCCTGGTGTGACCTGACAAAACTTAAGTGGTTTGGTGGAGGACTGGCTTATATGCTGGCAAAATGCACTTTATATTTGAACATCGGCATGATTTGGCAGCATATAAATGATCTGGCAGTAATCTGGCTTGTGTTCTGACACAGGCTGCCAAAACATGCCAGATTGTGCTAGGTCTGCTAGTGTGTGACAGGCATGCCAGACCAATGCATTTTTGCTGATGTTGAAGTAATGGATTGGATGATCCTGGGACAAGACTGTCATGTTATATTGTGTCATCATAAAAATTAAGTTCCACACAGGCCAAGAGCATCATAATGGATGACAGAAGACCTGGAATTTGTAAGTTGTCATTGCCAACTCATCATTGGTCATTGGTCAAGGAGTAAAAGTAGGCATTGACTTGATCTCACACCAGAAAGTTTCACAAAATCCATATCTTGGTTGGGTTTCCAGCCTTGTGAGGGGGATACAAATGTCAGCCCAATCCTATGGTTGTACTTGGTACTAGTAGAGCTGTATGCATGCCTGGCCATAGTGGGAGAGGTTGAGAAGAGGTTGAGAAGGGGTCACCAGGCTGGATGGGTCTAAATAAGAAAGTTCAGAAGGTTTCAAATCTGGCAGCAATTTTATAATAATTGGAAAGTTACCAATCAGTGATGGTGGCAGCAGTGGAGACTTTACAGGGTCAGTGGCTTCCTTAGTAGGTGGCAATGGATTACTCCATCAGCATAGGTGAACCAAAAGACATGAAATTGTCATGAACTGAGCTGAGGACAGTGCACAGCCACCATCAGGCCTTGCCCCTTGTGCTAAGGCACATTTGCATGCAAACAGATGGTGATAGTGACAGTAAGGGTGGACAAGTTATCTGAGTCATCATCATTGATATTCTATATACCAGAAGGTATGCAAATGAGTGGGAGAGTGCCATGCTTGCATGAAAATATGAACACAAGGGTGACATTCACAAATGGGTGGGCAGGTAAACAGGTGGTGGGCAAACAAGAAATATAAAGGATTACAAGCATTGTGACAGAAATAATAAGAAGTGACAAATTTGTATTTTTTATTGGAAACTTGGAATTCTCATGTACCTGATTAGCTTGCCAGTAAATGTCATAATTATATTCCCCAGGATTCTTTTGTGCACATTGCAAACTAATGTCAAGCTTACACTTCCCAGGCACTGCTGACAATCTAATTATTTACTTGTTGCAGACATGTCATTCTGATACCAATGTGTCAAGTCTTATAATTCCATATAATGTGTTATAATGTTATGAAACATAGGCATCATTTGGGAAGCTCCATAATATAGATATTATGAATATAAGGGATTATGAGCACTTCACAAGAAATATCAGCCAATGAAATAATCATATTTATATCAGGGATTTGAGGTACCTGTGATGGCAATGTCTCTGTCAGGACTGAGTTCTTGGAATTAGATAGCGAAGTATATACAGTGTCTCAAAAAGGTAATGCACAGTCACTTGATTCTGAGTCTTGGTGCTCCTACTCCTCCATCATCTCTTGATCATCTTCATTAAGTATCTGTATATCTTAGTACACATGCTGGCTCCACAATTCAACTGTTTTTGTCATCAAAGTTGTGTTGAAAACAAAATGGTGGAGGCAAAAATCAGAAATATGGTGCATTCAATTTTGGGTGAAGGGTATATTTACTCAGCAGGCAAATTTCTGGTGTCCTTGCAACTCTTGCCATATCTGACCACTTGCATTCTCTTTCTTAAACTCACCCTCACCTCCTATCATGACAAAGTACACCACTCCTATCAAGAAGGCTCGTATTTGCAAAGATTGAGCAGGCCATTAGGAAAAGAGCATGTTACTTACAGTGAGCAACAAAACCAATGCAATGTTTGCATCATTTTGATTGAAGAGCTAATATCTGAAGAGCAATTGATAGTAGACCCCCAGATCCAGGTACCATTAAAAAGCCCTGATTAAAAGCTTTTAGACAGTATGCAGGTCACTTAAGTAATCTTTTCTATATCTGGACATATTCTGGAATTAGTGGAGGGTGCTCATTGCATTGGTTTTGTTGCTAGTATCAAGGATATCAGAAATCAGTATGAAGTATATCCTCCCTTGGTCATGGTCACTTTCTGAACTCTCCTAGGCATGCTCTTAATCAACCTCTGACACCCCTCCACTCCAATCTTATACCACTCTCCCTAAATCCTCTTCCAAAGTTCCAATATCCTTTAAACTGGCTCAAGATATTCTGCTAGCCTTCTTTTGAGGAGAAACCATAGATGTTCTATGGGGTTAAGATCTGAGGACTAAGCAGGTCATACCATGACCTCAAACTCATGCTCTTCCAACCACTCCCTAGCTTTTCTACTGATATGCTTGGGGTCATTATCCTGCTGAAAAATAATACCTTCTGGGGAAAATCCATAACCCACCAGAGTTTGTTGCAGTTCATCCTCCAAAATCTGTACATAGAGATTAGCATCCATTTTACCATCAATCTTGCAAGCCATTCTAACTCCTTTCCAAGTCATACACCCCTATAGCATCTGTTGTGAGCCAAAGGCATATTCAACTCAAACCACAATGAGTGACTCAAACGAGAGGAGGAGGTGGTGAGTAGGGGCCTTTTACAGGTAGTTCCTGAAACTGGCAAATGAGGAGAGTTGGGGTGGAACTCAATGATGTGGGCAGGGGACAAAAGTCCAGTGTGGGAGACAAATGAATTAGACTGGGGAACCAGTTGCAAAGAGCTACCTTATATATATGTAACTACTGTGCACAGACCAAGGTACACTCTAGGACAGGTATGAGATAAAAAGCAGAGTGTGGGAGTGAACCTTAGTTGACATGGAAGAAAAAATAAGGGTAAGCAGATAACAACAATAAAAGATAAGACATGAGGCATGACATCACCAGGCCTAGACCTGGTCATGTGATATGTCCCATGGTCACATGCTGCTGGTCATGTGACTTTTGAGAAGGAAAGGTTAGAGTCCAAGTCATACATGTGTCAGTGGAGTCTGTCTCCATCTGGTAAAAAGTGTGAGATGAGGAGCAAATTGTAACAGCATCACTGATCCTCCCCCAAACTTAACTGATTCCTTCACAATCCTATCACTGAGATCTCCTCTTGCTTTTTTCCAAAGCCCATTTTCTGCCATTTGACCCAATGCGATTAATCTTGATCTCATCTGACCATATAACATACTTTCAGTCCTTGGTGGTCCAATCTTGATGACTTAAAGCAAAGTCCATTCTTGCCTTTTTATGATGCTGAGCAAGAAGAAGGTGTTTTTGTTGACAGACTCTAACTCCTAATGATAAGATCCTATGACAACAGGGACAAGAAATGCAATGTAAAATGCAACAATTATGAGGGTGAACAAGTATGAAGATGGTGAGTATGATTAAGTCATCAAAAAGCAGAACAAGTATGGTGATGATGTGAAGCATGGACAAGGCCCCTTTACAGAGGGCTAGGATTGCAAGAGAGGAGTGGAGTGGTATTCAAGAGGAGAGGCCCTGTACAACAGAGAGTATACAAGTAAATAGGACTAAGGAACAGCTGACAAAAGGAGACAATTTATATATGTAAGTAGGGAGTTTAGGGCAGATCATTTGATTCTGAAGTACCCCAGGGCTGGGATTGGAAATGGAACATAGTGGAAGTCATGGAACAAAAGAAGCATATGCATGAGAAGAAATAAGGATCATGAGGCATGACATCATAAATGATGTCATAAGCTAGGTTTTAGGTCAGGTGATGTTTTCAATGGTTACATGAAAGATTATGTAAACAGTGCTAAGGGATTCAGAGAATATAAGTGAAGATAATATAAGAAAAAATTCAGAGCATACAATGTTGGACATGAACTATAACAGTTTTTGCTTTATCACAGCCTTCATACCAGTTTTTTTCATGTGACATTGAATGATCTGAGGAGAAATGGAATGGTTCTTCACCTCTTGAAGTGTTTTGGTGACCTGGACTGCATTTTCAGTCTTTCCAGATCCAATAAGATGAATAGCATGATATATATCAGTGGGTGAAATGATGGAAGGACAACCATCAGAGGCTTTGAGTAGGTTGGGAAGATGTTTGAATCATAGCCTGCTGATAGTAGATTGGTTGAGATCAGTAGAATGAGCAATTTGATAGGTTGATTGACCCAATTCCAAGAAAGAGATGATGTTATAGTTTGAGTCCAACTTCATACATTTTTCACTTTTTTTTTACTTATGTGCTCACACTCCTTGAATCTTTGAGCAATGTTTACTTAATCTCATTCTTTCCAAGGTCACATGACCAATGCATGTGACTGTGACATCATAAATGATGTCATGTCTCATGGTCATTATCTATTTCCCATGTATGCTTCTTTTTTTCCTTGACATTCTATTGTGTTCCACTTCCTTATCAGCCCTAAAGTACTTTGTTTTCAAGTTACTTGCTCTAAATATTTCACTCACCTATATAAACCATCTCCTCTTGTTGTTTGTCCTTTAGTCCTATCCACTTGTATTCTCTCCATTGTATGGGGCCCTTTCCTCTTGAATACTCCTCTCCTATTCTCTTGCCAGTCTGGTCCTCTGTAAAGGGACTATGTTCATAATTCACCTCATTACCATACTTGTCAATGTCTTCAATGACAATATTCTCCTTGTTGTCTCTGTCTTTCTCAACATTTATAGTTGAGTGTTCTACATCCACCTCAGCTTCCTCCATCCTATTGTTGGATGTTGTCATTAGGAGTTTAGGTCTGATTACAGATAATATGGTGAGTTTGCTCAACAGAGAGTGATTTCATGATGATGGTTGTAAAGGAAGTGATGGTATGTGGATTTGTTTGTATCAGGTGGTTATTTACTCTGATTATCAAGGAGGGATTAGAGTACTATTGTTTAATCTATCAAAAGACAACTTCACCATCACCAAAGGTGATCAAGTCACTTGTTATGATTCCTTTGCTTTGTCATTGTCTATGCACTTTTTCTTACACATCTTATCCTTGACGATGGTAGATACTCCATGATAACCTACGATTTCACCTTTCTCACACTACCATTGTATGCTTTTGTCATTTTATCTCATGATGACTGACACTCCACAGTAACCCCATTGGATTCACCTTTCTCACACAGTCATCACTTGTACCATTGTTTTGGGTTTTGACTCACGTCGAGTCATAACCAATCGTGCGTGACTCATACCAAGTCATATCCCTTTGCTTGGCATTACTCATTCTCTTGGCACTTACCAAGTGTGCCCTTTACCCTGATTACATAGCTCAGTCCATGTGCATCTCTCTTAGGTATATAAACCCCTGCATCACATACCTGTCCCTTAGCTTAATTCTCCTTGGGAATATACCTCTAGTTCCTTTTTCTTGATCCACCCAACACATCAACTTCCATCTTCGTGAACATGTCCTTGTCCTCTGTTTTAATTGGACACTTTGTGAGCTCCTCAATCTCATCACTGGATACCCCTCCGCTCAGGACTTGTTCTTCAACACTTGATTGTAGAACACCCTGTTGGTATTGTCCCAACACTTCTCACGTCAGCCTTTAGCCAACTAGGGGTCATCCAAAGCTACACTTGCTCCTATCCGGACCAAACATCACAAAAGAACTAAGCTACTTCTTCACAGCTACTATCATGTAAGCTGTATCCTAGAACCACCCTATCTCACAACTATCATCAAGATCCTCGTTGGACTGCTATACGGCATCCGCCTCCCATTATTGCCCCCAACTCCACCAATGAAGACCAGGACTCTGATCCACCTCTTCAAACTCCTATGACGTCTTTTAGACAAAACCCTTCCCCACTGTTATAGTTCGTGTCCAACCTGTACGCTTTTTACTTTTCTTTTACTTTACCTTTCGCTCATATCTCTGAATCCCTGAGCACCGTTTACCCCTAATCCTTTTCCAAAGTCACGTGACCAGTGCACGTGACCGCGGGAACTATCACCTGACCTAGGGCCTAGACCATGACATCATTATGATGTCACGCCTCATGGACAGCTTCTCTCTCTCACGGTTACGCTTCTTTTCTTCTCTCATATTCTATGACCTTCCATCATGTTCCTTTTCTCACGTCTGCCCTAAAGTCGTCTCGTCGTATATAAACCCTACCCTACTCGCCGTATTTTCCTCAGTCCTGTTCACTTGTAAACCTCCCTCCCTCATAGGGACCTTGACCATTTGAATACCACTCCTCTTCACTCTGCCAGCCTAGTCCTCTGCCAAGGGACCATCTTTATGCTCCACATCATTACCTTCGTCGTTCGCCTCCCCGCTACCGATCTCGTCCTTGCTGTGTCACTCGTCGTCGACACCCGCCATCAACGTTTCTATCTCTTTGTTCAGTTCCTCCTCATACCTGTCGTCTAAAGGTACTCGTCGTCATTAGTAGTTCAAGGCCGTCAACACTTGAACAGGACTCCCTGAAGCCTGACACGGTTTAGTCCCGCTTCCTCCTCATCGTATGCCACGGTCCTCGCGCATTGACCGTCACTTCCGCCGCAGACAAGTAGCTGCGCTCCAGTTTTACCAACTCAACGTTATCGCTCCCGCCCCTGCCGATTTTGATCCCAACGACGACTGGGACCCCGAAGTACTCGCTGCCGCTCCCCGTCAAGCCGCTCCCCGTCGTCGCCATCCTCGCCGCGTTTACCAGCAGGACCCCCGTTACATACGTTCAGAATACGACCCCGGCTGGGACCTAGGTCGTCCAAACTTTTCCGTTCTCCGTCCTCGCGTCGTCCTCCGCCGACGACAATTCCCTTTCCTTTAAGTCATCCCCAGAGCATCTTTGAAAGATAAGACCCAGTAAGGATGACCGCTCCCGATCCTGTCACATGGCAGGATGTTCTAAATCAATTTACGTTTCTCTCTGGGATCATCCAACAGCAGTCCCAGCTGCACCAACAGTTTATGACCGCTGCCGCCGCCAATGCCACCACCGGCACACCTATCGCACTTCCCCCTCCTCCTTCGTACAAAGCCTTCGCCGACCCGGGCTCATGGGACGGCAACCGCTCCACCTTCCGCGGTTGGTGGACCAAAGTCGCAGCATGGGTGCAATGCCAATCCACGCTATCTAAAAAACAATTTACAGTCGCGATCCTCCTGCGCATGGAGGGCAAGGCCTCCGATTTCTCCCGGATCACCTTGCAAGGGTATATGGATAAAGAGGAGACCAAGTTTGACGACGCTGACAAAGCCATGGTCTGGCCGAGTTGGCTCACATTGAAAAAAGAAGTCGAAGATCACTTTCGGATCGATGTGATCGCGGAAGAAAGCTACCGTCGGCTGGTAGCCTTAAAACAGGGCAACATGCCCATCGAAACTTTCACGCAGCAATTTGAGCTGCTAAGGACCGACGCCGGACTGGCCGCCGACCAGGCCTTGCATCTTTACAAGGAGGGTATAGACTACCAAATCTACGCCCAAATATCACTCTGCTCCCCCGCCATTGCCAACACGCTAACCGCATGGCAATCAACTGCCATCTCGATTGGCAAGATCTTCAACCAGATGCGACTGGAACAATCGCGTCTGCAGCAAAACCAGTTCCAACCCCACTCGGGTCACCAATTCACCGAGACGGGCACGCAACCGGGCCGAGGGGCCCCAATGGACACGCGCGCTGTCCAACCAGCCAAAGACACGCGCACCTGTTACAATTGCAACGAGATAGGCCACATATCTCGTAACTGCACCAAACCTCGCCGTCCTCGAGGAACGCCACAGTTTAACCCACTTACGGGTCGCACCTCATATCCGCCCCCTCGCACCCAAACCCGGGAGATCGCCGCTCCCTCTACGTCCACCAGCGAACAAGATTCCGGAAATCCCCAGTGGATGACCGAAGAGGCTCAGGCCTATTACTTTGACCTCTTTGAGGCTCGCGCCCGCCAAATGGCGGCCGATGGACTAAAGAACCAGGGAAAAGGCAAAGCCGAGTAGATCTGGGAGGTACCTCCTCGGCCAAAGACTATACGCATGTACATTCTCGTTCCTCTTCTCCTTCTCTTTCTTCTAGTAATCGTTTCTCTATTCTTGGTATCGAAGGGGAGATGGACGATGACGTAGTTGATGACGCATCGAACTTTAATTTTACTTACGTTTCACAGTCTGACAGAGCGTCTCAATTGAGCGCGGCACCAGACTCTAAAAAAGGTGTGCTTAATTCTCTGTTAAAAGAAAAAATATCTCTTTCACCTATTTATAAATCCTCCTGCGCTTCTTTTTCACATGTCGAACCATCTACCTCTCAAGGAGGAGAATTCGACATTCTAGCTAACGTTTCTTTTCAGAAAAACAGTGAATGGCACAAATGTGCTACCAAAGCTCTTCTCGATTCTGGAGCCGTTCAAACCTTCATCGACAAAAAATGGGTAAAAAACAATGGTATTACTATGACTCCCCTCTCTAACACTATTGCCATCACCAACGCTGATGGTACGGTTTCTAAACACGGACAGATCACTCATTACGTCTCTATTATACTAACCTTCCAAGGACACTCCGAAGGAGCTGACGCGCTAGTCGCAACCCTCGGAACACACAATATTATTCTAGGTTACGACTGGTTTCGTCATCACAATCCGCTCATCGATTGGGAGGATAAAACCATTCTTTTCTCCCGTTGCACTCGTAACTGTTGCGCCACTAACGCTCCACAGTTGATCAAAGACATCTGGAATGTTGACATTCGTTCCATCGAGGAGCGACTCGCCGACAAAGTCCCCAAACAATACCACGCCTTCCTCGACGTATTTAGTAAGGAAGAATCAAAACACATGCCCATGCACAAGCCATGGGATCATGCTATTGACCTTAAACCTGACTTCGTACCCAAGAAGGGTCGAGTCATTCCACTCTCTGATGCCGAAATAGAAGAAGTTCGTAACTTTATTTCCAGCGAACAAGAAAAGGGCTATATTCGGCCCTCTAAATCCCCTCAAACCGCGCCCGTCTTTTTTATCCCCAAGAAAACAGGAGAAAAATGCCTCGTTATGGATTACCGATATCTAAACGAGGGTACAGTAAAAAACTCATATCCCCTTCCTCTCATTTCCTCTTTAGTTGATCGCCTTAAAGGCACCAACAAATTTACATGCCTTGATCTGCGATGGGGGTATAATAATGTACGAATCAAAGAAGGAGACGAATGGAAGGCAGCCTTCGTTACTCCACTCGGGGCCTACGAGCCCGTCGTTATGTATTTTGGCATGACTAACTCCCCGCCAACATTCCAACAGATGATGAACGACATCTTCAACGACATGTACGCCGTTGTCATCGTCTATCTGGACGACATGTGTATCTTTACCAAGGGAAAGTCTGATGACGATCACTCCAAAGTCGTCATGGAGGTATTGCAATGCTTACGCGACAATGACCTCTATGCTAAACCAGAAAAATGCGTATTTAATGCTGACGAAGTTGACTCCTTAGGCATGATGGTATCAAAAAACGGGGTTGGCATGCAATCCAAAAAGGTCGATGCCATTCTCGACTGGCCAGCCCCCACAAAATTAAAACAACTTCAGTCCTTCCTCGGACTCTGTAATTATTATCGTTGCTTCATTAACGGTTTCGGACAGATCGCCCGCCCTCTTAACGATCTTACCAAGAAGGGCGTTACGTATGTATGGGGAGAGGCCCAACAAACAGCGTTTGACACGCTTAAAAAACAATTTACCACAGCACCTCTCCTCGCCTTCCCGGATTCCTCTAAAGATATGCGCGTTGAAACAGACGCAAGCGACATCGCCACTGGGGCTGTTCTATCAGTCCTAGGGGAGGATAAGTTATGGCGCCCTTGCACTTTTCTTTCTCACTCTCTTTCTCCTGCGGAGAAAAACTACCCTGTGTATGACAAAGAGCTTCTTGCTATTATTCGCGCTCTGGAGGAGTGGTGCCATTATCTTATTGGAAAAACTAACTTCGAGATTTGGACAGATCATAAAAATCTCGAATACTGGAAAAAACCCCAAACACTGTCCGGTCGACAAGCTCGCTGGCACGAGTTATTACAAGAATTTAACTACACGCTTATCTATAAACCCGGATCCACCAACGGCCGTGCCGATGCTCTCTCCCACCGCCCCGACCATGGTGATGCCATTGACAACCTCAACGAAAACATCACCGTCTTCCCCTCCACTGTTATCTGCGTTGCTACCTTATCCATCCCCGTTACGCTTACCTCCAAGGACGCGCACATCCCTACCAAGGGCTCTGACGCCGCGGCCGGATTCGACCTCTACTCCACCACTGATCTTGACATTCCCGCCCACGACCAATCCCTCATTCCCACCCATGTCAAGATCCAGCTCCCTATCGGCACGTACGGAAGAATTGCACCACGATCAGGCCTCGCCTTCAAACATAAAATCGACGTCATGGCCGGAGTCATTGACGCCGATTATAGGGGAGAAATTGGTGTAATTCTTTTCAACCATTCATCCGTTCCCTTCCACGTATCTAACAGCGATCGCATCGCACAACTAATTATTGAAAAAATAGAAAACCCTACACTCACAGAAACCAAGACTCTTGATGAGTCTCAACGTAACGATAAAGGGTTTGGCTCAACCGGAGTCCAAGCCATTTCTTCTACAACTCTCACTCCGAACTTTGATACTAAATTATGTTTTGAGTCAGCCAAGTTGGACGTTGATGCGATCAACGAATACGAATACTATGCAGATGAAAAACTTTTTAAATCTTCTAATGGCATTGTTTTTGTGCCTCCTTGTCTTCGCAATGAACTCATCTCTCTTTTTCATGATTCGCCTGTATCCGGTCACCCTGGCCGCGATCGCACCATCTTTTCCCTTAAAAAATTCTATTGGTGGCCAGGAGCCGCTAAAGACATTGCTACTTATATAGAACACTGCCAGGTGTGCTCCCTCACGAAGGGATCGTCAAAGCCACCAGCAGGAAAACTTA